>NW_025561566.1:0-23998 GCF_020424385.1 Procambarus clarkii | reverse complement strand
CATGTGTAGATATGACAGATCCCGATAGGCTCAGAATCTGTACACCTGTTGATTGACGGTTGAGAGGCGGGACCAAAGAGCCAGAGCTCAACCCCCGCAAACACAACTAGGTGAGTACAACTAGGTGAGTACACACACACACACACACACACACACACACACACACACACACACACACACACACACACACACACACACACACACACACACACACACACACACACAGAATAGGAGATGAAGTACTTAATGAAACAGACAGAGAGAAAGATCTAGGAGTTGATATCACACCAAACCTGTCTCCTGAAGCCCACATAAAGAGAATAACGTCTGCGGCATATGCGAGGCTGGCTAACATCAGAACGGCGTTCAGGAACCTGTGTAAGGAATCATCAGAATCTTGTACACCACATATGTAAGACCAATCCTGGAGTATGCGGCCCCAGCATGGAGCCCGTACCTTGTCAAGCACAAGACGAAGCTGGAAAAAGTCCAAAGGTATGCTACTAGACTAGTCCCAGAACTAAGAGGCATGAGTTATGAGGAAAGGCTGCGGGAAATGCACCTCACGACACTGGAAGACAGAAGAGTAAGGGGGGACATGATCACAACCTACAAAATCCTCAGGGGAATCGACCGGGTAAACAAGGACGAACTTTTCAACACTGGTGGGACGCGAACAAGGGGACACAGGTGGAAGCTGAGTACCCAAATGAGCCACAGAGACGTTAGAAAGAACTTTTTCAGTGTCAGAGTAGTTAGCAAATGGAATGCATTAGGAAGTGAGTGGTGGAGGCTGACTCCATTCACAGTTTCAAATGTAGATATGATAGAGCCCAATAGGCTCAGGAATCTGTACACCAGTTGATTGACGGTTGAGAGGCGGGACCAAAGAGCCAGAGCTCAACCCCCGCAAGCACAATTAGGTGAGTACAATTAGGTGAGTACACACACACACACACACACACACACACACACACACACACACACACACACCACATGAACTTAAACTGATCAAACCACTTCATCACTTCTCAGTTCATATAACTTAAATACGATAACTTCTCACTCCACCACCATAACTTGAGTTTACTCTCAAGTTTCAGTGTCTGTTCTGTCACACATCCATACAATGTTCAACTAGTCTATATAGCTGTCTTTCATTCTTTTCTAAATGCAAACATCATATATAGCTTGATTCAGTTACTCCTATATGGTCTTGACACTGGGTTTACTCTCTCTGTCTCCCCCTCCCACTCCCTCTCTCTCCCTCCCCCTTCCCCCTCTCTTCTCTTTCCTCTCCGTCTCTCTAACACTCATATACCCTGACCTCCTTAACGACCCCATCCGTGTACATATTGGATAACCAGAGACCTCAGAGAGCCCAGACGATCACCCACGTTGTTATCAGACCAATCACTCATTACGCTCTTAACGTTGTCATGCGCACTGCTGCCTAAATAGAAACTTTGCAGAGCATTGAACAGCATTCTTCCAACTCTACGGTTTTATTACTCTCCAAACTCCTCCATTATCTTTGTAATATTTATCTAGTTCAGTGGAAAATTGATCTGCACAAATTACAGATATTCAAAAAGTAGAATAATTCAGTAACCTACAGTGTGTGAGAGGAGGCAACCACATGCACTTCAGTGAGTGGGAATCCATTAAAGTGTGTTGAGAGAGTGGAGCAGTAGGCGCCCATGTTGGGCCACACCAGCCAGTCCCCCAGCTGCAGGTCAGGAAGGAGGAAGACTTGCTGCGATATTCTGTCAGTGCCGCCGCAGGACCGACCCCACACTATGCTGGCCTCTACATCCTTCTCTCCTCTCACCTGCGGCCATCACACACACTATTTAATAACCTCTCTTATTATACTTATATCTTACAAAATATTATAGTTTTATATCCAACTATAATTATAGTTACATTCTTCCTAAAGTATGACAATAACAAATTTATTTAAACAGTAATATTTATATCAAGGTATTGTTTGGGATTACTTCAATTAATATACACCTCATACTGGATTTCAAACATTAAAGGATTGAGAGATTAATTAATAATAATTCATTGTTATGTCAGGGGACAGGCAGCCAGTATATACATACAGTACATGTTAGGCTTACATAAAGGTCCCACCTGGGTGCAATTAGTGAGTCTCCCAGGAGGCAACCCCACAACACGCTGACTAACTCCTGCCACCTATTTACTGCTGGGGTGAACAGGCACATTAGGTGATAGGAAACAGAACCCAACCGCTTCTGTCTCACTTAGGACTCGATCCTGGAATTCTTTATTGTGATTCGAGAACGAATTGGACAGTTAAGGGATTAAGGGAGTTAAGGGACACAGTACCTAATTAGGTTCATGTTGAGTATTCAAAAATAACAAAAATAGTTTAAGAAATGCCAACTTCATATATACATATAAAAGTGCACAAATTTTAGCAGTATAAACATATGTATGTGTGGAGGGGTCACACACACACACACACACACACACACACACATACACACACACGGCTGTGTGTCTTTGGGGTCTCTCAGCTGAGTGGACAGCACTTGAGGGACGTAGTCCTAGTGGCCCGGGTTCGATTTCTAGCGGAGGCGGAAACAAATGGACAGAGTTTCTTGCACCCTGGTGTGCCTGTTCATCTAGCAGTAAATAGGTACCTGGGAGTTAGACAGCTGTTACAGGCTGCTTCCTGTGTGTGCGTGTGTGTGTGTGGGTGTACTCACCTAGTTGTGCTTGCGGGGGTTGAGCTCTGGCTCTTTGGTCCCGCCTCTCAACCGTCAATCAACAGGTGTACAGATTCCCGAGCCTATCGGGATCTGTCATATCTACACTTGAAACTGTGTATGGAGTCAGCCTCCACCACATCACTGCCTAATGCATTCCATTTGTCAACCACTCTGACACTAAAAAAGTTCTTTCTAATATCTCTGTGGCTCATTTGGGCACTCAGTTTCCACCTGTGTCCCCTTGTGCGTGTGCCCCTTGTGTTAAATAGACTGTCTTTATCTACCCTATCAATTCCCTTCTGAATCTTGAATGTGATGATCATGTCCCCCCTAACTCTTCTGTCTTCCAGCGAAGTGAGGTTTAATTCCCGTAGTCTCTCCTCGTAGCTCATACCTCTCAGCTCGGGTACTAGTCTGGTGGCAAACCTTTGAACCTTTTCCAGTTTAGTCTAATCCTTGACTAGATATGGACTCCATGCTGGGGCTGCATACTCCAGGATTGGCCTGATATATGTGGTATACAAAGTTCTGAATGATTCTTTACACAAGTTCCTGAATGCCGTTCGTATGTTGGCCAGCCTGGCATATGCCGCTGATGTTATCCTCTTGATATGTGCTGCAGGAGACAGGTCTGGCGTGATATCAACCCCCAAGTCTTTTTCTTTCTCTGACTCCTGAAGAATTTTCTCTCCCAGATGATACCTTGTATCTGCCCTCCTGCTCCCTACACCTATCTTCATTACATTACATTTGGTTGGGTTAAACTCTAACAACCATTTGTTCGACCATTCCTTCAGCTTGTCTAGGTCTTCTTGAAGCCTCAAACAGTCCTCTTCTGTTTTAATCCTTCTCATAATTTTAGCATCGTCCGCAAACATTGAGAGAAATGAATCTATACCCTCTGGGAGATCATTTACATATATCAGAAACAAGATAGGACCGAGTACAGAGCCCTGTGGGACTTCACTGGTGACGTCACGCCAATCAGAGATTTCAACCCTCACCGTAACTCTCTGCTTCCTATTGCTTAGGTATTCCCTTATCCACTGGAGCACCTTACCAGCTACACCTGCCTGTCTCTCCAGCTTATGTACCAGCCTCTTATGCGGTACTGTGTCAATGGCTTTCCGACAATCTAAGAAAATGCAGTCCGCCCAGCCCTCTGTTTCTTGCTTAATCTTTTGTACAGGTGTACAGGTTCCTGAGCCTACTGGGCTCTAACATATCTACACTTGAAACTGTGTATGGAGTCAGCCTCCACCACATCACTGCCTAATGCATTCCATCTGTTAACTACTCTGACACTGAAAAAGTTCCTTCTTACATCCCTGTGGCTCATGTGGGTACTCAGTTTCCACCTGTATTCCCTTGTTCGGGTCCCGCCAGTGTTGAATAGTTCATCCTTGTTTACCCGGTCGATTCCCCTGAGGATTTTGTAGGTTGTGATCATGTCCCCCCTTACTCTTCTGTCTTCCAGTGTCGTAAGGTGCTTTTCCCGCAACCTTTTCTTATGACTCATGCCTCTTAGTTCTGGGACAAGTCTAATAGCATACCTTTCGACTTTTTTCAGTGTGTGTGTGTGTGTGTGTTTGTACTAACCTAATTGTGTCTGCAGGATCGAGCATTGACTCTTGGATCCCGCTTTTCGAGCATCGGTTGTTTACAGCAATGACTCCTGTCCCATTTCCCTATCATACCTAGTTTTAAATTTATGAATTGTATTTGCTTCCACAACCTGTTCCTGAAGTGCATTCCATTTCCCCACTACTCTCACTCTAAAAGAAAACTTCCTAACATCTCTGTGACTCATCTGAGTTTCCAGCTTCCACCCATGTCCCCTCGTTCTGTTACTATTCCGTGTGAACATTTCGTCTATGTCCACTCTGTCAATCCCCCTGAGTATTTTATACGTTCCTATCATGTCCCCCCTCTCCCTTCTTCTTTCTAGTGTCTTAAGGCACAGTTCCCTCAGGCGCTCCTCATGCCCCATGCCTCAACGGGGTGTGAGTATTATTACTCCGCCAGTAAAGTAGTGCCCTTCAGCTGGAGATCGTTCATGAGTAATGTTTATTGGAATAGCCAAACTGTGCCAAGGAAAAGTGGACTCAGTCAAAGGACCTAAATGGGGAATGTTGATAAAAGGATAATTAATGGGTTGGATTGGAAATGTTAAAGAATAGAGTATAAAGGGGTGATGACACCTCCAGAGGGACAGACGCCATTTTTGACCTGACGCGGAGCACCAGCTGTCTGAACGGTCCTTGTTCTCAGAGGGATTTCTCCGGCCGTATCATGAGATAAGCCACAGTGTTGTGTTAACACGGTGGCAAGGTAGAGTACAACGCTCGCATAGTCTACTGCGCAGTTTCTGAGAGTCCAGATTTCCGGGGGATTTACATGTGTCACAGGCTGACAGAGGTAGTGCTGGAGTGCACAGTTCCAGTGTTGGACTAAGAGCTGTATGGGGACCAGAGCCTGTTTGGGTGATAAGAGATAATGTTTTCCTTCTGAATGCATTGATTTATAAGGAATGAATTATGGTATGTAATGTCACGTGTGTTTTATAAATATACATTCGTGTCATATATGCACTTGATCATTTCCCAACACCTTGAATTCCCCTTGACTCAATTAAAAGGCATATTCCCTTAGACAATAAAATACACGACGAGCTCGTGACACTACCCAGCAACCCGAAGCTACAAATCCACGACAACAAACTAACAGACACTCAGTTAAAACCCAATGGAATACTCCTCGGCAAGTCCGAACCTATGAAAATATAAATCAGGAACAGTCTAGTGCACCAATTTCTTCTAGTCTAAACAACAGAACCTCGAACAACTGGAAAAACAGAGCACTACTCCACAAGCCAACAACAACAGCTACACAGATCAGGGCAGCAAAATGAATACAGCTGCTATTACCTCCAGGATATCACAAGCACAGATGATGACCCCTACATCATCACATGCCCCAGCAGCTGGATGTAGCAAAGACACCACGACCCAACCCAGAGTCTCCTCACCTCAAGGAGGTGAGGAGATCTTGGTATCTCAAGATTATACCAAGACAAAAGAAAGGCAGCCAAAGGCAAATCAAGTGACCACTGTTCCAATGATTATTGCCTCCCTGACCAAGACCTTCAGCAAGATGCTTGACAAAGATTTCCAAGCACTGGAACAGACCAACCCTCAGGCAAGGAAGGAAATGTTAACAGAGCTAAACAAAAATCTACTAAACTTATTGACCTGCCCAAAATGCTATGTGTGTTAGTGGCTTTACAAGATTGTAAAAACATCAATGCTACATACTCTCATAAACCCAATGTACCTTCTTGTATAAATATAAATAAATAAATTAATATAAATTTCCTACACACTTCAATAAGCCCAACCAGAAAATGTCGACGAAGTCAAAGAAGGTGATGAAACTGAACTGTTTCAGCAGCCAATGACAGTCTCCACTCCAACCAAGAACACACAAGCCATCCGAGAAATCAGCACTTTAGAAACCACCATGGACTCAATGGATTCAACTTTAACAGAATAATGGACAATCTCAAGATTATACAATGGAATATTCAGGGATTCCAAAACAAAGCACAAACACTCAGAGCAGTGCTTCTCGAGGACAACATTGATATTGTTCTACTTCAAGAAACACTCACCAGGACTGAAAGAAGTATCAATATCAGAGGGTATCAAGGTTACCACTGTCCAATTGCGCAATGTGGCACCAGAGGCATTTCAAAACTAATAAGAAATCATATCAATGCCATGCCAGTCACAGACGTGCCTAACTGTGACGAGAACGTCGAAATTATGGGAATTAATCTCATCATGAGGAACTCAATACTGTCCCATCTTCAATGTATACAGGAGCCTTAGAGAACATGATATGGGTCTCTCTCTGCAATCTTTGAAATATGTCACCACACATACTATCATCTCTGGCGACTTCAACGCTCATAGTGAATTACTACTTGATTCACCAAGAACCGACGCCAACGGAAGACATATTGAACACCTTTTGGATAAAGTGCCTGAAGTCAGTCTACTTAACTCGACGGAACCAACCCACACTGGTGGGGGGGGGGGGGGAAGTTGGATCTCACGTTTGTCTCCACCAGTGTTTATGAGTTGTGTCATTGGTCAGTTGACCATGTACTGACCAGTGACCACCTTGCTACAAAACAGTTATTAATATAACACTACCACCTAGACTATCTGGGAGGAAGCATTTACAACATGTCCCGGATATAGCACTATCCTGGCACCGGAAACCGAATAGGATTTTATCAAAGAAGATTGGATGAAAGTTTAGGAATGTCCTGAAATTTGGCGCCAAACTACACGCCGCCTGACAACACTGAAGATACGGAAAAAGATTTAGTAAATGCAATACAAAGTGCAGCAAATTACTCCTTCCCCAAGAATATTACTCCTTCCCCAAGAATATTACTCCTTCCCAAGAATATTACTCCTTCCCAAGAATATTACTCTTTCCCAAGAATATTACTCCTTCCCCAAGAATATTACTCCTTCCCCAAGAATATTGCTCCTTCCCCAAGAATATTACTCCTTCCCAAGAATATTACTCCTTCCCAAGAATATTACTCCTTCCCCAAAAATATTACTCCTTCCCCAAGAATATTACTCCTTCCCCAAGAATATTACTCCTTCTCCAAGAATATTACTCCTTCCCCAAGAATATTACTCCTTCCCCAAGAATATTACTCCTTCCCCAAGAATATTACTCCTCCAAGAATATTACTCCTTCCCAAGAATATTACTCCTTCTCCAAGAATATTACTCCTTCCCCAAGAATATTACTCCTTCCCCAAGAATATTACTCCTTCTCCAAGAATATTACTCCTTCCCCAAGAATATTACTCCTTCCCCAAGAATATTACTCCTTCCCCAAGAATATTACTCCTTCCCCAAGAATATTACTCCTTCCCCAAGAATATTACTCCTTCCCCAAGAATATTACTCCTTCCCCAAGAATATTACTCCTTCCCAAGAATATTACTCCTTCCCAAGAATATTACTCCTTCCGAAGAATATTACTCCTTCCCCAAGAATATTACTCCTTCCCAAGAATATTACTCCTTCCCAAGAATATTACTCCTTCCCCATGAATATTACTCCTTCCCCAAGAATATTACTCCTTCCCCAAGAATATTACTCCTTCCCCAAGAATATTACTCCTTCCCCAAGAATATTACTCCTTCCCCAAGAATATTACTCCTTCCCAAGAATATTACTCCTTCCCAAGAATATTACTCCTTCCCAAGAATATTACTCCTTCCCCAAGAATATTACTCCTTCCCCAAGAATATTACTCCTTCCCCAAGAATATTACTCCTTCCCCAAGAATATTACTCATTCCCCAAGAATATTACTCCTTCCCCAAGAATATTACTCCTTCCCAAGAATATTACTCCTTCCCAAGAATATTACTCCTTCCCTCCTTCCCCAAGAATATTACTCCTTCCCCAAGAATATTACTCCTTCCCAAGAATATTACTCCTTCCCAAGAATATTACTCCTTCCCCAAGAATATTACTCCTTCCCCAAGAATATTACTCCTTCCCCAAGAATATTACTCCTTCCCAAGAATATTACTCCTTCCCAAGAATATTACTCCTTCCCAAGAATATTACTCCTTCCCAAGAATATTACTCCTTCCCCAAGAATATTACAAGAATATTACTCCTTCCCCAAGAATATTACTCCTTCCCCAAGAATATTACTCCTTCCCCAAGAATATTACTCCTTCCCCAAGAATATTACTCCTTCCCAAGAATATTACTCCTTCCCAAGAATATTACTCCTTCCCCAAGAATATTACTCCTTCCCCAAGAATATTACTCCTTCCCCAAGAATATTACTCCTTCCCAAGAATATTACTCCTTCCCAAGAATATTACTCCTTCCCCAAGAATATTACTCCTTCCCAAGAATATTACTCCTTCCCCAAGAATATTACTCCTTCCCAAGAATATTACTCCTTCCCCAGAATATTACTCCTTCCCAAGAATATTACTCCTTCCCAAGAATATTACTCCTTCCCCAAGAATATTACTCCTTCCCCAAGAATATTACTCCTTCCCAAGAATATTACTCCTTCCCAAGAATATTACTCCTTCCCCAAGAATATTACTCCTTCCCCAAGAATATTACTCCTTCCCCAAGAATATTACTCCTTCCCAAGAATATTACTCCTTCCCAAGAATATTACTCCTTCCCCAAGAATATTACTCCTTCCCCAAGAATATTACTCCTTCCCAAGAATATTACTCCTTCCCCAAGAATATTACTCCTTCCCCAAGAATATTACTCCTTCCCAAGAATATTACTCCTTCCCAAGAATATTACTCCTTCCCCAAGAATATTACTCCCCCCAAGAATATTACTCCTTCCCAAGAATATTACTCCTTCCCAAGAATATTACTCCTTCCCCAAGAATATTACTCCTTCCCAAGAATATTACTCCTTCCCAAGAATATTACTCCTTCCCAAGAAGAATATTACTCCTTCCCAAGAATATTACTCCTTCCCAAGAATATTACTCCTTCCCAAGAATATTACTCCTTCCCAAGAATATTACTCCTTCCCAAGAATATTACTCCTTCCCAAGAATATTACTCCTTCCCAAGAATATTACTCCTTCCGAAGAATATTACTCCTTCCCCAAGAATATTACTCCTTCCCAAGAATATTACTCCTTCCCAAGAATATTACTCCTTCCCCAAGAATATTACTCCTTCCCAAGAATATTACTCCTTCCCAAGAATATTACTCCTTCCCCATGAATATTACTCCTTCCCCAAGAATATTACTCCTTCCCCAAGAATATTACTCCTTCCCCAAGAATATTACTCCTTCCCCAAGAATATTACTCCTTCCCCAAGAATATTACTCCTTCCCCAAGAATATTACTCCTTCCCCAAGAATATTACTCCTTCCCCTCCTTCCCCAAGAATATTACTCCTTCCCCAAGAATATTACTCCTTCCCAAGAATATTACTCCTTCTCCAAGAATATTACTCCTTCCCCAAGAATATTACTCCTTCCCCAAGAATATTACTCCTTCCCCAAGAATATTACTCATTCCCCAAGAATATTACTCCTTCCCCAAGAATATTACTCCTTCCCCAAGAATATTACTCCTTCCCCAAGAATATTACTCCTTCCCCAAGAATATTACTCCTTCCCCAAGAATATTACTCCTTCCCCAAGAATATTACTCCTTCCCCAAGAATATTACTCCTTCCCCAAGAATATTACTCCTTCCCAAAAATATTACTCCTTCCCAAGAATATTACTCCTTCCCCAAGAATATTACTCCTTCCCCAAGAATATTACTCCTTCCCCAAGAATATTACTCCTTCCCAAAAATATTACTCCTTCCCATGAATATTACTCATTCCCCAAGAATATTACTCCTTCCCCAAGAACATTACTCCTTCCCCAAGAATATTACTCCTTCCCCAAGAATATTACTCATTCCCCAAGAATATTACTCCTTCCCCAAGAATATTACTCCTTCCCCAACAATATTACTCCTTCCCCAAGAATATTACTCCTTCCCCAAGAATATTACTCCTTCCCCAAGAATATTACTCCTTCCCCAAGAATATTACTCCTTCCCCAAGAATATTACTCCTTCCCCAAGAATATTACTCCTTCCCAAGAATATTACTCCTTCCCAAGAATATTACTCCTTCCCCAAGAATATTACTCCTTCCCCAAGAATATTACTTCTTCCCAAGAATATTACAAGAATATTACTCCTTCCCCAAGAATATTACTCCTTCCCCAAGAATATTACTCCTTCCCCAAGAATATTACTCCTTCCCAAGAATATTACTCCTTCCCAAGAATATTACTCCTTCCCAAGAATATTACTCCTTCCCCAAGAATATTACTCCTTCCCAAGAATATTACTCCTTCCCAAGAATATTACTCCTTCCCAAGAATATTACTCCTTCCCAAGAATATTACTCCTTCCCCAAGAATATTACTCCTTCCCCAAGAATATTACTCCTTCCCAAGAATATTACTCCTTCCCAAGAATATTACTCCTTCCCAAGAATATTACTCCTTCCCAAGAATATTACTCCTTCCCCAAGAATATTACTCCTTCCCCAAGAATATTACTCCTTCCCCAAGAATATTACTCCTTCCCCAAGAATATTACTCCTTCCCCAAGAATATTACTCCTTCCCAAGAATATTACTCCTTCCCAAGAATATTACTCCTTCCAAAGAATATTACTCCTTCCCAAGAATATTACTCCTTCCCCAAGAATATTACTCCTTCCCCAAGAATATTACTCCTTCCCCAAGAATATTACTCCTTCCCAAGAATATTACTCCTTCCCAAGAATATTACTCCTTCCCAAGAATATTACCCCTTCCCCAAGAATATTACTCCTTCCCCAAGAATATTACTCCTTCCCCAAGAATATTACTCCTTCCCCAAGAATATTACTCCTTCCCAAGAATATTACTCCTTCCCAAGAATATTACTCCTTCCCCAAGAATATTACTCCTTCCCCAAGAATATTACTCCTTCCCAAGAATATTACTCCTTCCCCAAGAATATTACTCCTTCCCCAAGAATATTACTCCTTCCCCAAGAATATTACTCCTTCCCCAAGAATATTACTCCTTCCCAAGAATATTACTCCTTCCCAAGAATATTACTCCTTCCCCAAGAATATTACTCCTTCCCCAAGATATTACTCCTTCCCAAGAATATTACTCCTTCCCAAGAATATTACTCCTTCCCCAAGAATATTACTCCTTCCCCAAGAATATTACTCCTTCCCAAGAATATTACTCCTTCCCCAAGAATATTACTCAATCCCCAAGAATATTACTCCTTCCCCAAGAATATTACTCCTTCCCCAAGAATATTACTCCTTCCCCAAGAATATTACTCCTTCCCCAAGAATATTACTCCTTCCCCAAGAATATTACTCCTTCCCCAAGAATATTACTCCTTCCCCAAGAATATTACTCCTTCCCCAAGAATATTACTCCTTCCCAAGAATATTACTCCTTCCCCAAGAATATTTCTCCTTCCCAAGAATATTACTCCTTCCCCAAGAATATTACTCCTTCCCCAAGAATATTACTCCTTCCCAAGAATATTACTCCTTTCCAAGAATATTACTCCTTCCCCAAGAATATTACTCCTTCCCAAGAATATTACTCCTTCCCAAGAATATTACTCCTTCCCCAAGAATATTACTCCTTCCCCAAGAATATTACTCCTTCCCCAAGAATATTACTCCTTCCCCAAGAATATTACTCCTTCCCCAAGAATATTACTCCTTCCCCAAGAATATTACTCCTTCCCCAAGAATATTACTCCTTCCCAAGAATATTACTCCTTCCCAAGAATATTACTCCTTCCCCAAGAATATTACTCCTTCCCCAAGAATATTACTCCTTCCCCAAGAATATTACTCCTTCCCCAAGAATATTACTCCTTCCCCAAGAATATTACTCCTTCCCAAGAATATTACTCCTTCCCAAGAATATTACTCCTTCCCCAAGAATATTACTCCTTCCCCAAGAATATTACTCCTTCCCAAGAATATTACTCCTTCCCAAGAATATTACTCCTTCCCCAAGAATATTACTCCTTCCCAAGAATATTACTCCTTCCCCAAGAATATTACTCCTTCCCAAGAATATTACTCCTTCCCCAAGAATATTACTCCTTCCCAAGAATATTACTCCTTCCCAAGAATATTACTCCTTCCCCAAGAATATTACTCCTTCCCCAAGAATATTACTCCTTCCCAAGAATATTACTCCTTCCCAAGAATATTACTCCTTCCCCAAGAATATTACTCCTTCCCCAAGAATATTACTCCTTCCCCAAGAATATTACTCCTTCCCAAGAATATTACTCCTTCCCAAGAATATTACTCCTTCCCCAAGAATATTACTCCTTCCCCAAGAATATTACTCCTTCCCCAAGAATATTACTCCTTCCCCAAGAATATTACTCCTTCCCAAGAATATTACTCCTTCCCAAGATTATTACTCCTTCCCCAAGAATATTACTCCTTCCCCAAGAATATTACTCCTTCCGAAGAATATTACTCCTTCCCAAGAATATTACTCCTTCCCCAAGAATATTACTCCTTCCCAAGAATATTACTCCTTCCCCAAGAATATTACTCCTTCCCAAGAATATTACTCCTTCCCCAAGAATATTACTCCTTCCCAAGAATATTACTCCTTCCCAAGAATATTACTCCTTCCCCAAGAATATTACTCCTTCCCCAAGAATATTACTCCTTCCCAAGAATATTACTCCTTCCCAAGAATATTACTCCTTCCCCAAGAATATTACTCCTTCCCAAGAATATTACTCCTTCCCCAAGAATATTACTCCTTCCCCAAGAATATTACTCCTTCCCAAGAATATTACTCCTTCCCCAAGAATATTACTCCTTCCCAAGAATATTACTCCTTCCCCAAGAATATTACTCCTTCCCCAAGAATATTACTCCTTCCCAAGAATATTACTCCTTCCCCAAGAATATTACTCCTTCCCCAAGAATATTACTCCTTCCCCAAGAATATTGCTCCTTCCCCAAGAATATTACTCCTTCCCCAAGAATATTACTCCTTCCCCAAGAATATTACTCCTTCCCAAGAATATTACTCCTTCCCAAGAATATTACTCCTTCCCAAGAATATTACTCCTTCCCCAAGAATATTACTCCTTCCCCAAGAATATTACTCCTTCCCAAGAATATTACTCCTTCCCAAGAATATTACTCCTTCCCCAAGAATATTACTCCTTCCCCAAGAATATTACTCCTTCCCAAGAATATTACTCCTTCCCCAAGAATATTACTCCTTCCCCAAGAATATTACTCCTTCCCAAGAATATTACTCCTTCCCAAGAATATTACTCCTTCCCAAGAATATTACTCCTTCCCCAAGAATATTACTCCTTCCCCAAGAATATTACTCCTTCCCAAGAATATTACTCCTTCCCAAGAATATTACTCCTTCCCAAGAATATTACCCCTTCCCCAAGAATATTACTCCTTCCCCAAGAATATTACTCCTTCCCAAGAATATTACTCCTTCCCCAAGAATATTACTCCTTCCCCAAGAATATTACTCCTTCCCCAAGAATATTACTCCTTCCCAAGAATATTACTCCTTCCCCAAGAATATTACTCCTTCCCAAGAATATTACTCCTTCCCAAGAATATTACTCCTTCCCAAGAATATTACTCCTTCCCCAAGAATATTACTCCTTCCCCAAGAATATTACTCCTTCCCAAGAATATTACTCCTTCCCAAGAATATTACTCCTTCCCCAAGAATATTACTCCTTCCCAAGAATATTACTCCTTCCCCAAGAATATTACTCCTTCCCAAGAATATTACTCCTTCCCAAGAATATTACTCCTTCCCCAAGAATATTACTCCTTCCCAAGAATATTACTCCTTCCCCAAGAATATTACTCCTTCCCCAAGAATATTACTCCTTCCCAAGAATATTACTCCTTCCCCAAGAATATTACTCCTTCCCCAAGAATATTACTCCTTCCCAAGAATATTACTCCTTCCCAAGAATATTACTCCTTCCCAAGAATATTACTCCTTCCCCAAGAATATTACTCCTTCCCCAAGAATATTACTCCTTCCCCAAGAATATTACTCCTTCCCCAAGAATATTACTCCTTCCCCAAGAATATTACTCCTTCCCCAAGAATATTACTCCTTCCCCAAGAATATTACTCCTTCCCCAAGAATATTACTCCTTCCCAAGAATATTACTCCTTCCCCAAGAATATTACTCCTTCCCCAACAAGATAAAGACCGTTGGTATTACTGCGATAGGCTCTATCTTGAGGTTATCTTGAGATGATTTCGGGGCTTAGCGTCCCCGCGGCCCGGTCCTCGACCTGGCCTCCTTTTTGTTAAACACTCCAAGGAAGCAGCTCGTAGCAGCTGTCTAACTCCCATGTACCTATTTACTGCTGGTGAACAGAAGCATCAGGGTGAAAGATACTCTACCCATTTGTTTCCGCCTCCACCGGGGATCGAACCCGGAACCTCAGGACTATGAATCCGAAGTGCTGTCCACTCAGCTGCCAGGCGCCAGGATCAAAGAACTACATAACAGGCTTAATTGTTCATAAAAGATGTCAGAAGAGACAACCCCGAAGCTAATCTAAGACATCTTAGAGCCGCCGAGATCATGTGCACGAAGGAACACCAAAAATCAGAGAAGGAAAAATTGCTCGAGTGGTGTGCCAAGGTAAATCACCATACATCCTTGGGCGACATCTGGAGGCAGATCAACCATCTTGTTCATCCAGAGCAAGAAGCAGAACGATTAACAAATCTATTTGCTTCAAGAGCCAGTTCCACTCAACTTCCTCAAACAACTCTGACTCATCAACAAAGACTTCAAGCAGCAAGATGGAAAAAATAGATGATGCTTTAGCCTTACCTGACGAACTAGACCAACCTTTCAATCTGAAAGAACTCAGAAGAGCTACAAAGAAAACTAAAAACACAGCTCCAGGCGAGGACAAAATCACTTACAACATGCTGGCCAAGCTCGGAGAAAAGGGTGAAGAAGCCTTCTTGAATCTCATCAACAGAGTATGGGTGACAAGAACCCGACCACTCTCTTGGAACAGTGCAATTATAGTTCCCATTCCAAAACCTAAAGACCCAGGAAATCCAAGACCCATCTCACTAACAAGCTGTCTGGCCAAAACTGCGGAAAAAATGGCTCTTAATCGAATTGAATGGAAAGCTAATCCACTACATCATAATATGTTTGCTTGCAGAAAAGGTGTTGGAACCACAGAATGCCTTCAAAAAAGCCTTCGAGCTAGAAAATGCTCCAGCTACACTGTGCTGCCTTGTTTTTTTTTTTTTTTTTTTTTTTGAGATATATACAAGAGTTGTTACATTCTTGTACAGCCACTAGTACGCGTAGCGTTTCGGGCAAGTCCTTAATCCTATGGTCCCTGGAATACGATCCCCTACCGCGAAGACTCGTTTTTTCATCCAAGTACACATTTTACTGTTGCGTTAAACAGAGGCTACAGTTAAGGAATTGCGCCCAGTAAATCCTCCCCGGCCAGGATACGAACCCATGACATAGCGCTCGCGGAACGCCAGGCGAGTGTCTTACCACTACACCACGGAGACTGTTAATAAGGATTGTGGATAAGGAAATTAAAGGACACGCTCTTGCCTTTGCCAAAGGAAGCCTGCTTAACCGAGAAGCTAAAGTCAAATTCCAAGGAAAAACATCGTCCTCAAAGAGGCTGGAAAATGTAACTCCGCAGGGAGGAATACTAAGCCCCTTCCTCTTCAACTGTCTCATGGAACAATTCATGAAGCGCCAGGAACCATGCACAAAAATACCTAGACATCATCAGCAAGGAAGCGGAACGCATAGCAGTGAAAATAAACAAAAATAAACCCAAATCAATTGCCGTTAAAATGAGAACTCAAGACATCCGACTCGCAACACAAGGACAAGAAATTGAGTGGGTTACCTCTTTTCACTACCTGGGAGTCATAATAGACAGCCAGTTGAAATTCACTCCAGAAATTGAATATCTTCGGCAACGTTATAAAGCCAGAAACTCAGCTTTGTGCTCCCTGACCAGTCTTAGAGATGGTGCATCTCTACCAGTACTCAAAATGTACTACGTTCAAGCAGTTAGGTCACTCATCGACTATGCTGCTCCTGCTCTTACATCCCTCAGTGATAACCAATGGGAGAAACTGGAAGTGTCTCAAAATGATGCTCTGAGAACAATGTTGGGAGCACCTATATGGACACGTAGAGAGAACCTTAGAATGGAAACAAATTTACCAGCATTAGGAAACAGGATCAAACAAAGGATAGCCACCATAACAACAAAACTTTTTGGAACCACCGCCAGACTGTCAATCAAAGACAGCATGCACAGATCGCTTCACAGAAACCTTCAATATAAAACAAGTGCATGAACGGATAATCTGGTCAAGATTCTAGAGAAAGTGAACTTGACGCGGTCCATAAAAAACACTGGAGACGATAAACCATATCAACACTTTCAGCAGCCTTCTCCATGGGAAGAATCGTGACTAAAGATAATCATTAAAGGATTACCATTTAAGAAATCAGCATGTGACTCACAGAGGCTCAAAGCAATCTTAAAACAATAAATGGAAACCATCTCAAGAACGACAATCACTCACATCTTCACAGACGGATCAGTTGATCAAGAAAGAAGTTCTGCTGGGGCAGCAGTTTACATTAACAACCATGAAGCCTACTGGAGCATGAATAGTGGGTGCTCAACATTGCAGACAGAATTATATGCCCTGAAGGAGGCAATAAACTATACAATTGAGAATAATTTACATGATGTCATCATTCACACCGATTCTAAATCTTCGCTCCAGGCATTGTTATCCAGTAAACACAGAGGTAATATGCAACTCTTCACAGAAATCATAAATATAGGAAAAGTAGCACACAATCTAGGACTGTCAATCACCCTAAATTGGATTCCAAGTCACATTGGCATAGATGGTAATGAAAAGGCAGACTCACTAGCCACCACAGTCGCCAGTCGCCACAGAGCCGAAGTAGCGGAAGGAAGTCCCACTGCGATATGGTACGAACAAGCCACTGGTTACTACTCTTTCAAGCCTGGCAAAAAGATATCCAGAGACATTGCAGTAGCCATACACAGACTCAGACTTGGTTACAAGTGCTGCTGGGAGGTAATGAACCCAATAGTTAAAGAGTGTCACGTCTGTGGAAGAGATGCAGAGGCGCCACTATTGCACTACTTACTGGAATGTGAAGCAACGAAACCCTAAGAAATCAAACTCAACATTCATCCAACGAGAGCAGCTGCATTTGATGCAAAATCCACAGCGATGGTAAAAACAATGGTTAGAAAAGCAGTTGAAGAATAGGGACACACTAGTGAACACTCCATCTTCATCCCCTACTAAGATAATGTTATTAAGACAAGTTTACAACCAGTGCTCTAAAACAGAAGCGGAAAAGAAACTGGAGAAAAGGAGGAAACCCCACCTCCATTTAAAACTTTGACCCAAATTTCACAGTAACAAAGTTATCGCGAATAACCGAACTCAAATATGGGCTCATTATAGCCTGTGCTACATGGGCATTTAACGAGAGCCTGGTTTGTAGTGTTGTTTGCCCTGTGGCCCTCAACCGTTCCTGATATGCGAGTTGACTTAGCTCTGGAATGATTTTTGTTGCCCGGTGTTGCATCTTCTCTAGAACAGCTATGTCCTTCTGAAGATGAAGTCTTCATACATGGATACAGTAATCTAAATGCACCAGAGATTTGTACAATTGAATCACCACTTTCTTTTCCTTGAAGTCGAAGGTATGTTTGATTATTTAAAGTGTTTGCTTAGCTATTTTTACTACTGCCGCTACCGAATGTGCAACTTTCAATGAGCGGTGAACTTTGACTCCAAGGTCCTTTTCTTCATCAATTTGCTGTAATGTAATTTTATTAGTTTGGTAGTTGTGGCGCGGTTTGCTATGTCCTACATGCACGGTCTGATATTTGTGGGTATTAAGAAGCATTTGTCAGTCTTCTGACCATTTGTCGAGTTCATGTAGATCTCTTTGTAAGGCTTCAATATCGTTAGCATTTCCCACTTTACCATATATCTTCATGTCATCTGCAAATTTGATGATGTGGCTTATTATTTTTTCATCTTTTTTATTTTATTTGATTTATTTAATTATTATATATATATATATATATATATATATATATATATATATATATATATATATATATATATATTTATATTTATAAATATATTATTTATTTATTATAATAATATAAATATATTAATATATATTAATTAATATATATATTAATAATTTAAATATAGTATTTATTTATATTTATAAATTTTATTTACTTATTTATTTATTTATTTATTTATTTATTTATATATACAAGAGCTGTTAGAGTCTTGCACAGCCACTGGCACGCAGAGCGTTTCGGGGAAGTCCTTGATCTTAATATTCTCCGATATACGACCCGCCAAATCGCTTAACAACCAGGTACCCATTTTACTGTTGGGTAAACAGTGGCTACTGTTAAGGACTGGTACCAAGTAAATCCTCCCTGGCTAAAATAAGAACCCTAGCCATTTAGCACTAATTTTTGTTTTCTTTCTTTTAACCATTGTTTTATCCATTCTAGTATTCGTCCAATTTATTCCATGGGTCTGTAACTTCTTTGCCAGTCTTTCATAAGGTACTTTATCAAAGGCGTTAGCAAAATCCAGGTTTACTACACCCAACGTAAGTCCGTTATCTGAGCAGCTGGTTACCGTTTCCAAAAAATGTGCGCAAATTTATAAGGCAGGATATATTTTTAACAAATCCAATTGTTGTTTTGATTTTACAAGATTGTTCACAGAAAGATGGTGAATGATTCCCTCCCTTAGGATTCTCTCCATGAGCTTGGAGATGTGTGATGTAAAGATGATCGGACGGTAGTTCGTTCGACCTCAGCTTTCGAACGAAAGCTGAGGTCGTTCTGCCTTTTTTTCAAAATAGGTGTGACATATGCACACTTCCAATCTAGGAGGACTAGTCCTTGGTCCAGAGACTTTGTGGAAAGTAATTTCAGTGGAAGGCTTAGTTCCTCTGCCAGTTCCTTAATGACTTTGGATTGTATTCCATCGACACCTGTATGAGGAAGGAGTCCTGAACCAGATGTAAAAATTGTTTACTTTCTGTTTGTGATGTTAGATTTCCAAATCTATGGTCTCATAGATTTCCCTCATTATTAAGGTCTGGGTTTCTGATGCCACTGTGATTATATTATGCAGTTCAGCAACACCCTCTGCTGCTGCTGTCTCAGCCGTGAAGAATATTCTCACAGTTATTACTTATCTAGGTGAATTTTAATGAGGATGGAGGTAACATAATTAACAGGATAAAGTGTTCAGCCATTGCGACTGCATAGATTAGTGAAGACAAAGTGTGGTATTTACCGAGATTGTAAAATTTGAGTCATTTGCTATTTCATGAAAAGGTTGGCCATGAAGCTCAATACTAGTGCTATGACCATCCATGGAGAAAGACAATTCATCCTGCAAAGTTTGGTGCGGATAGACCCCAGGCGTCGAGCTCTCAGCCTCGAACACAGGTTGATAGCATTGAATTTTTAGAGACATAATGTAGATTATAAATAACAATAATTGGACTTTGGTTGTAATAATCAGTTTCCTTACTGTGGTGTCCTTACCTCCAGGGGTGTTGGGCTTTCAGGGACAAAATGAGTTGTTGTTAGAGCAAAAGAGGAGTAGATGCCTTCGTTGATATAGTACATAACGGCAGGGAGGCATTCCGACTCCTTCACCCCCACCTGCCCCTGGCTGTTGGAGGTGGGCAGTCCCGACACCTGCCCCTGGCTGTTGATGGTGGGGAGTCCCGACACCTGCCCCTGGCTGTTGATGGTGGGGAGTCCCGACACCTGCCCCTGGCTGTTGATGGTGGGGAGTCCCGACACCTGCCCCTGGCTGTTGGAGGTGGGGTGGACCTGCCCCTGGCTGTTGGAGGTGGGGTGGACCTGCCCCTGGCTGTTGGAGGTGTGGTGGACCTGCCCCTGGCTGTTGGAGGTGTGGTGGACCTGCCCCTGGCTGTTGGAGGTGTGGTGGACCTGCCCCTGGCTGTTGGAGGTGTGGTGGACCTGTCCCTCCACCACCACTTGTCTCTTACCAATGACGGTTGTCACCAGGGTGAAGCATTTGGTCGCCACGTAACGACCTGGCTCACTAATCACCTGTTAGGATGAATTAAATAGAATTCAGATCAAATGCAATGCATTGAAGTATAATGTAATGCTCTCAGTATATGAACTATTAAATGGACTAAAGATAGCGCTATTAATAATCGCTCTTGCTTTAAATGTTTTCCATGCAAGACAACAAGTATAGTTATGATATACAGTGAGTTTAAAAACATCTTTTATGTTTTTAAACATTATAAATTATAAATACGTGTAACGTAATTTTACGTGTATATGTATTTGGTTGATTAGACACACAGAGGTCAGTGTGTTTTATATTTATTTAGCATAGTCTTGGTCACAGCAGTTTGTTTGGTGGGAGTGTAGTGAAGTGTGGTAGACGTGGAGCCGACGCCTGGGGCAGGGCAGAGAGCTGAGTGAGGTCAAGAGTAGAGAGATCGGATGGGAGGTGAGTGTGTAGAGCGCGGCGCTCTGAATGCAGGTGGAGATGAGGAGCAGAGTGCGGGACGAGAGTGTGGAGCAGGATGCTGCCGGAGTCTGGCTGTCTTCTCTGTGTCGAGGCTGAAGCATCTTGTGAGGGTAGGAACTGGACACGTCGAGTGTGACATTGTTGTTGGTGAATGTTGAGGATGTGCGATTGATTGATGAAGATTAAGCCACCCAAAAGGTGGCACGGGCATGAATAGCCCATAAGTGGTGGCCCTTGTGAGGGAATGAAAATTCCCTAAGCTAGTTTTCTAGATTAGGCTAGAGTCGCTCTAGGGACTCTAGACAAGAAGTTTTCAAACTACATGCACTTGTGTGGTGTTGGATGAAAGCTTATGCTAAGGACCATCATTTAAGACTAGCCAGAGGTCTGTGACTGCTCTGTAGAGTTACAGAATTTAGTCTGTTTTCTGGGAAAAAGAGATTTGAGAAGTGAGGTGTAGGTGAGTACTTGACTCACCAACGGTTTTAGAGGTGGGGGGACAGAGGAGTGAACGTCGCCTCCTCCACCATGTGTGGTATGGCGCCACTGTCATAGGCCTCCCCCTCCTTGTGACGTCACGGGACGCCTCATGGTGAGGGCGTCTGTGATTGGTCTAGGCACCTCAGCCTCGTGGCGAGTTTTAGGCGCGAACGGCTGTAATTGGAAGCGGCATGAGGGGTTGTGCCGGCTTTGTGCTGATTGGTCAAGACAAGGTAGGTGGGGGAGATGGGCATTTGTGTTCCCCTATGCCCGCCAAAATCTTCAGTCTGAGCTGGGCGGCAAGCTGAGAAGGTGACTCTGGGTGGAGGTGGCGGCTGCCACCTCCACCACCGTTAATCGCTGTGTCATCCTTATTACTCATCGTGCATGGCACTCCTGCTATCATGGGTTGTGTCGAGGCCCAATTTGCGTGAAATGGGGACAAGGAGTACGGAAGGAACAGTAAAAAAATCTAAGAGACAGTGTTCACCCATGAGGCAGCTGGCAGGCCTCATGGTGTATCAGATGGTTCCTCACATCGGGTTCGAGTATCCTGTCCATGTTAACGGACAATTGGTGGAATAAGGGCAGGGCCTCCTAGTGTAATTGTGGTGATATTACAGGGCCCTGTTGGACTTTGAATTCCACCTTGCTGTGTCCGCCATGTGGTGACACCGAGCATTATCACACCCGGTGTACGAGCGAGGCATGCTCTGGTATGATGGGGGTGTGGGTGCTCTTCCATCCACGTTGTGTATGCCTGGGGGCGCCTGCCAGCCAGCCTGAGGTAAGCCCCATGTGCACGCCACACCGCTCAGTGGCCAGACAGTGGGGCCACGTGATGGCCACCCCGCGCCACTCCGCGCGCCACCTAAGCCCAGGTGCGGCGCTGTGATGCCCCGCGCCACTCCGCGCGCTACCTCAGCCCGGGTGGGGCGCGCCACTCCGCGCTACTCCGTGGCCACCCCTTAGGGCCACGCGGTGGCCACCTGCCCTGGACACCCTAGGGCCACACCTAGTCGACGCACGTGGAGCGAGCTAGGTGTTCTGCAGCTAGTGAGGTAGTGACCGGAGAAATGAATGTAATGAGAGTGGAAATCGTGAGTAGAATAATAATTGTTACAGGGTCTCAAGACTGTTGTTAATTCCAGTAACAGCTGTGTTGTCCCATAGCGCCTGCCAGGCGTGGGAAGCAGCTGAGAGACAGCTGTCTGTACTGACGTCCAGGTGACTGGTTGGGATGTACCTGGAGATGGATGTTGTACACGGTACCACATGTAGATATATGTAGATATATGTTGTGTGTAGACTGACTCGAGTATGTAGCCGGTCAGTGTAGAGATTTACCATGTAAGTGATCCAGTTCTGTTGATTCTATATAATCGTTCAGTCTAGATTAATGCCATGTTGCCGCATGTTATGTCGCATGTATATATATATATATATATATATATATATATATATATATATATATATATATATATATATATATATATATATATATATACAACTTTAGAACACTTTCCCACCAGGAGACTCGAACCCTAGCCAGCACAGAAGCCTTCCAGCAACTGGCATAACAGGTACGCCTTAACCCGCTCCACCACCTGCTCAGACCCTTAAAAGAGATGGTAATTTCGGAGTATTTAAATACACCAAAGATCACCACCTCCCAAGAGCACTAGAGCAAGTGAGGGGTCATTTATACGTTTATTTCATCAAGTCCCTGTTAATATGGGAAGACACAGTGTCTATGCTTAAGGCACAACTCTCCTAAACACGAGAGTGAAGTATACAACTTTAGAACACTTTCCCACCAGGAGACTCGAACCCTAGCCAGCACAGAAGCCTTCCAGCAACTGGCATAACAGGTACGCCTTAACCCGCTCCACCACCTGCTCAGACCCTTAAAAGAGATGGTAATTTCGGAGTATTTAAATACACCCAAGATCACCACCTCCCAAGAGCACTAGAGCAAGTGAGGGATCATTTATACGTTTATTTCATCAAGTCCCTGTTAATATGGGAAGACACAGTGTCTATGCTTAAGGCACAACTCTCCTAAACACGAGAGTGAAGTATACAACTTTAGAACACTTTCCCACCAGGAGACTCGAACCCTAGTCAGCACAGAAGCCTTCCAGCAACTGGCATAACAGGTACGCCTTAACCCGCTCCACCACCTGCTCAGACCCTTAAAAGAGATGGTAATTTCGGAGTATTTAAATACACCCAAGATCACCACCTCCCAAGAGCACTAGAGCAAGTGAGGGATCATTTATACGTTTATTTCATCAAGTCCCTGTAATATGGGAAGACACAGTGTCTATGCTTAAGGCACAACTCTCCTAAACACGAGAGTGAAGTATACAACTTTAGAACACTTTCCCACCAGGAGACTCGAACCCTAGTCAGCACAGAAGCCTTCCAGCAACTGGCATAACAGGTACGCCTTAACCCGCTCCACCACCTGC
>NW_025561565.1:0-15741 GCF_020424385.1 Procambarus clarkii | reverse complement strand
TTGTGGATGTCTGGTAACTTGTATCCGCCTACTAAAGAACAAGTGGCTCGGGACGATGGTTGCGTCGGAGAGAGAGTTCAGAACATTTTGGGTGTTGGTATACCCATTGGTGTGGATCAGTATATCATCCGCATAGCTAATGATGTGTTCGCTTGGGCTCCTAGTTACTGAGTTTAAAAGTGCATTGATTAACACATTGAACAGAGTAGGACTGAGGACACCTCCCTGTGGAGTGCCAAGTTCAAAATCTCTCGTTACACTCCTATGCCCTTGGAACAGTACAGATGACTTCCTGTTGGATAGATAGCTTCTTATCCACCGTAGAAGCCATCCTCCAACATTCATTTTAGCAAGTTCGCTCAGAATGACGTGTGGGTTAGCAATGTCAAAGGCTGACTTAAGATCTAGGAAAGTGGTATATGACCTATCAGTATGCAGGGTGAGGAATGTGGTAATACAGTGATGTACACTCTAGCGTCGGAGGATCCAGTGTTAGTGGCTGTGGTTCTCCAACCCGCATTCCAGGCGCGAATGCGACGATTGGTATACCCGACTACGGCCGCTGGAACTCCTTCTAACAGTACGTCTGAGCGCTCTAATTATTTGGTAAGCAGAACTGTACAGCATGGGTGACGGTGCCGGCCTTGCAACTGCATGTGAGGGTTCCTTCTTGCCACAAGTGGATTTCGTCCGGTACCCGTCTGCTAAGCGTAGGAGATTTTTGGCATGGGCTGCCATAATCTTCACAGCTGGGTGAAGATCCGTTTTCTTCTACCTTCGTCAATGAGAAAAAACGGTGGGCCTCGTATACGCGCCCAAAATCAGACTGAATATAATAAGTGGGTGTACGGTACCACTCCGTACACACAACAATGGATAACAAGTTTAACAAAATATTTAAGATTTTAATTTAACAAATATATTAAGTCATTATTCAAACAAATACTGTGTGCATAACTACAGTAAATGGTTTTGACCGCCTTCAGAAAACTACTTGATCACCGACCAATAATCATTCAGAATTCATTGTCAGGGGGGACAGGTAGCCAGTGAGTATATACATGTTAGGCTTATACCGAGGTCCCTCTCAAGGCCGAACAACTCCCCCAACCCCTAAGGATGGAGCCTTACAACATGCTGACTAACTCTCTCCTCTCTAACTTTGCAGTCTCCGTGGTGTAGTGGTAAGACACTCGCCTGGCGTTCCGCGAGCGCTATGTCATGGGTTCGTATCCTGGCCGGGGAGGATTTACTGGGCGCAATTCCTTAACTGTAGCCTCTGTTTAACGCAACAGTAAAATGTGTACTTGGATGAAAAAACGATTCTTCGCGGCAGGGGATCGTATTCCAGGGACCATAGGGTCCAGGGACTTGCCCGAAACGCTACGCGTACTAGTGGCTGTACAAGAATGTAACAACTCTTGTATATATCTCAAAAAAAAACTCCCGGGAATTCTCGACTGTGAGTCGAGAACGAACACGACTTTACTACCGGTATGTATTTATCTGAATTTACCCGAGGTGCCACCTGTCCACTAAATATACTCCACACCAATTCTCCATTTCCTCCTCTGGCCAAATTTTCAATCCTAAGACTTGAAATTCTTCCTTGGGGGTCCACGTGAACTGCTTTGAATAACACTGCAGCAGCATGTCCAACTTACTACGGTCATGTGGCAAGATGTCAACATTTAAAGGGACAGTGGGTTCGCAGCTTTTAATACTGTCCCCCAATATGCAAACCTATGCAAACTAGGGAAGCAGGTTGATATACGGGAACGACTGATATGGATGATACGTGGAGGAGTACCTCTCAGAAAGGCGGTAAAGAGTCACAATAAGAGGAGAATTATCAGAACGGAGAGAGGCAATTAATTTATGTATAAGACCTAGCGAATGAAGAAAGCGCATTTTCATCAATGTTTGCAAAATAAACTAGACAGTATCCAGAGACTGTGTGGAAAATTGCTAATGGACTTAACTTACCAATCCTTAACTGTAGCCTCTGTTTACCTAACGAGTACCTAGTTAAACGATTTGGCTGGTCGTATTCCAGGAAACATAGGATTAAGGACTTGACCGAAACGCTATACGTGCTGGTGGCTGTACAAGAATGTAAGAACTCGTGTATATATATAAATAAAAAATAAAAATATAATGACTGATAACAGCTGAGTCAAGTATTATGAGTTGAAGGAGTGGGGCCTGTGTGGCCACCTCCACCACACACGCCAACAACAGCCTGTGTGGCCACCTCCACCACACACGTCAACAACAGCCTGTGTGGCCACCACCACCACACACGCCAACAACAGCCTGTGTGGCCACCTCCACCACACACGCCAACAACAGCCTGTGTGGCCACCTCCACCACACACGTCAACAACAGCCTGTGTGGCCACCACCACCACACACGCCAACAACAGCCTGTGTGGCCACCTCCACCACACACGTCAACAACAGTCTGTGTGGCCACCTCCACCACACACGTCAACAACAGTCTGTGTGGCCACCTCCACCACACACGTCAACAACAGCCTGTGTGGCCACCACCACCACACACGCCAACAACAGCCTGTGTGGCCACCTCCACCACACACGTCAACAACAGCCTGTGTGGCCACCTCCACCACACACGTCAACAACAGTCTGTGTGGCCACCACCACCACACACGTCAACAACAGCCTGTGTGGCCACCTCCACCACACACGTCAACAACAGCCTGTGTGGCCACCTCCACCACACACGTCACAACAGTCTGTGTGGCCACCACCACCACACACGTCAACAACAGCCTGTGTGGCCACCTCCACCACACACGTCAACAACAGCCTGTGTGGCCACCACCACCACACACGTCAACAACAGCCTGTGTGGCCACCTCCACCACACACGTCAACAACAGCCTGTGTGGCCACCTCCACCACACACGCCAACAACAGTCTGTGTGGCCACCTCCACCACACACGTCAACAACAGCCTGTGTGGCCACCTCCACCACACACGTCAACAACAGCCTGTGTGGCCACCACCACCACACACGTCAACAACAGCCTGTGTGGCCACCTCCACCACACACGTCAACAACAGCCTGTGTGGCCACCTCCACCACACACGCCAACAACAGCCTGTGTGGCCACCTCCACCACACACGTCAACAACAGCCTGTGTGGCCACCACCACCACACACGTCAACAACAGCCTGTGTGGCCACCACCACCACACACGTCAACAACAGTCTGTGTGGCCACCTCCACCACACACGTCAACAACAGCCTGTGTGGCCACCACCACCACACACGTCAACAACAGCCTGTGTGGCCACCTCCACCACACACGCCAACAACAGTCTGTGTGGCCACCACCACCACACACGTCAACAACAGCCTGTGTGGCCACCTCCACCACACACGCCAACAACAGTCTGTGTGGCCACCTCCACCACACACGTCAACAACAGTCTGTGTGGCCACCTCCACCACACACGCCAACAACAGTCTGTGTGGCCACCACCACCACACACGCCAACAACAGTCTGTGTGGCCACCTCCACCACACACGTCAACAACAGCCTGTGTGGCCACCACCACCACACACGTCAACAACAGCCTGTGTGGCCACCTCCACCACACACGCCAACAACAGCCTGTGTGGCCACCACCACCACACACGTCAACAACAGCCTGTGTGGCCACCTCCACCACACACGTCAACAACAGCCTGTGTGGCCACCACCACCACACACGTCAACAAACAGTCTGTGTGGCCACCTCCACACACACGTCAACAACAGCCTGTGTGGCCACCACCACCACACACGTCAACAACAGCCTGTGTGGCCACCTCCACCACACACGCCAACAACAGTCTGTGTGGCCACCACCACCACACACGTCAACAACAGCCTGTGTGGCCACCTCCACCACACACGCCAACAACAGTCTGTGTGGCCACCTCCACCACACACGTCAACAACAGTCTGTGTGGCCACCTCCACCACACACGCCAACAACAGTCTGTGTGGCCACCACCACCACACACGCCAACAACAGTCTGTGTGGCCACCTCCACCACACACGTCAACAACAGCCTGTGTGGCCACCACCACCACACACGTCAACAACAGCCTGTGTGGCCACCTCCACCACACACGCCAACAACAGCCTGTGTGGCCACCACCACCACACACGTCAACAACAGCCTGTGTGGCCACCTCCACCACACACGTCAACAACAGCCTGTGTGGCCACCTCCACCACACACGTCAACAACAGCCTGTGTGGCCACCTCCACCACACACGCCAACAACAGTCTGTGTGGCCACCACCACCACACACGCCAACAACAGTCTGTGTGGCCACCTCCACCACACACGTCAACAACAGCCTGTGTGGCCACCACCACCACACACGTCAACAACAGCCTGTTGCTATATTTACCCAGGTATTTTCCTAAATCTAAAAAAAAAAAAAAACAATCCCAATTCATTCCTGTTCTGATTCATGTTGATACGAATAATGGGTCATTAATATTCCCCTTTGCTATGACCATTCAGTCACACGTCTATCATGTCACCCCTATTTCTTCTTCGTCATCGTTCTAGAGAATGTAATTTGAGCTTTGACCATCTTTCTTGAAGGATCGTTTATTATACATAGGGCAAAAAAATAAACTGCTATCAGTCGTATATATGAAAAAACAGAGCCCTGGGCATTGGTGATTTCAATGCGAGTTCGGTAGTGACCCTACCCTTATGCACATCTCACATTCGCCCAAAAACATACCTCCCACACCATACTGTAGCATTTAACAAATAAAATAAAAAAACTCATTCAGTAAAAGCAAGCCTCTCATATTTTGAAATAAAGCCTTCTGCAGTTACCGCCTTTTGTGACGTCATCATCCCTAATGTGGCGCGAGGCGTCAACGGGCTAAATGCGGATCCCAGGAGGTTCACACATAAGTGTGAACTCTTAATCTAGCTTAATACCTCACCTATACTCTGTGCTTCATCAGAGTTGATATTCAGCTACAATAGCTCGTATTTTCGCTCATTGCTTATATTTTCTGTTATTCATAAACCCGATCAAACCTTCCTAACCTAACCTAACCTAACATATTATTTATAACAAACAAATACATTCTACAGAACAGTTATTAACAGTAACAGTTATAACTATGTATGACGTCACCAGACAACCAATGCGACCTTTGGCGTCCTACTGGCATGAGTATTTGATGTTATTATTCAAAAATGACTAGACTATCCATCCCCACCTAACCTAATCAGAGGTTTAAGAACATACATTTTAGTCATCCACAACTGTAATCATTATTCAGTAATAAGGTCAAAAGTATAACAGAAGCCCAAATGTCGTACTGCAATTTAAGCAGAATCGTACATCTGGCAGCATAGCAGGTGAGCTGAACATAAGAATAAAGGTAACTTCAGAGGTCCTATTGGCCCATACGAGGCAGCTCCTATATATTTCCACCCAATCTCATTCATGTCCACCCTATGCTTAAAACAACCAAGGGATCCCACTTAAAGTATTAGTTTACAATAATAGTTTTAATAAATAGCTCTTATTCTAGTTTTATACACAACAGCAATTATTAAACCCTATAGCTAGATATTCTACTATAATCCACAAGTAGTTACCACACATCTGGCAGTACAGCGGATTAGTAGCTGTGTTCATAGGATAGTCAACTGTCCTCACATCCATCAAATAGATATCCAAATGTCGCACCTCAATTCATCCATCTAGCAACTCAGCTGGATGTTAGCCACTATATTCATAGGCTAATCATTTCTACACCTCAAAAAATCCTAGTCTTGCTACGCAAATCAGCTAACTTGTTTCTAAACCAACACTTGCAAATACAATCATGCATACCTACACATACTTCAAAACCTATGCATTCATAGAGAATAGCCTAGTTTTTTTGCCATTTCCCCATTAATCAGATGTAATTTATGCCATACACACAGAAAATACAGCATTTACACACCAAATATACCATTTATGCACAAAATATATTATTTACACTCAAAATATGTCATCACATAAAAAATATGACATTTTCATACAAAATATGTCAGTTACATACAAAAATATACCATTTACACAATATTGCATGTACACTCAGAGTATGACATTTTACACAAAGTACGGTATTTTGCACAAATATATCAAAAGTCTTATGCATTTAGACAATCAAAAATGCGTTTTCACTAAAATTACCCAATTTCACAAACATAATTTTCACAAAATACCCACACATTGTCTCATAAACCAAAATACACTTACACCATAGAGATCTATTTTATCAGATTACAGAGCTTACACAAAATACACAATTTTCACACACAAATACAGTTGCACCAGTTCCACTTCAACAAATTAAAAACACAACTTGCATAAATGCACTATTATCACAAAAATTATTATAAAACATGGACGATTATTACACAGTTTGTGTAATTATTTTACATCTTTGCACAATTAATACAAGAAAACTTGCTATATAATTACTCAACTTGCACAATGACAATCAATACGCAAAGGTATAAATAAACAATTCGTCTATATGCAATTACACAACATGTGCAATTAATACACAACTTATACAAATATTACACATCTTTCATAATTATTACACAACTTGTACAAATGCATATCTAGCACAAATACATACAATACATAACTACCCCAAATATGAAAATACACAACTAGCATAAATACACGATTTACACAAATACAATTGCGGCATTTACACAACTTGCTCAAAAATATAATCAATACGCAACTTGCCAAAATATGAACAATACATAACTAGCACATATTCCTTAAATACACAACTATGCAATTTCCGCAAATACACATACAAAAACATATACAATTAATACATACAACTTGCACAAAACAATACACAATTTATAGAAATATAATCAATACATAATTGCAATAATCATACAACTTATGCAAAATACATAATCTGCACAATTAATACACAAGTATATTAATTGTGCTATATATGTACAAACACAACCAACTAGGACAAACATTACACAATTTGCATGATATTTTTCTGGGTATATTTAGGACATTAATTATAATATGCTGAGTTTAACCAACTCCCCAAAAGTCAGAATTTCACATATAAAAATGGTTCATATGACTTCCGATGAGCTCAATATATAACACATTCTTTTTCCATTAAGATATCAACATTATTAGCGCTAAACTATTCATCTAACATATGCCCACTGTTTTTATGTCTTATTAATACCTTCCTTGTTACATTCTATCCAATCAGGCCACCATATTTATGTATTTATTCAAACCATCTAACAGACTTATTTGTTCTAGCTTTAGTTATGTTAGGGCAGGTGGGGTTAGGTGAAGTCAGTATTGTCTATGATAATTTTAGACAAATTTGCTATATCTTATCAAAATGCATCCTGTTAAAACTTAAATTCATCTAAATCTATCAAAAATATACTTATACTACGCAAATTTGACTAAATTCAACCTAGCTAAACTTACTAAATATGAGCATCCCATATCCTCACATACAAGCCTATGTCGCCTCTGTCCATACATTATATGAGTCTGCCATATAGCACGAACCCCAAATAGGAAAATTTACACTATTTCATAAACAAACTAGTTCATTAGCCTAAGATATTATATATGTCCTTCCCTACACGACCTCACCTAACCTGACCTAGCATATCCAACCCTGGATTTGGTTAAAGTTGGCGAAATTTATGCTATGCCACCTAAATTTCACCAAATTTAAGGCGATTTCCACCAAATATACCCAAATGTTGCGTAGCATAGCACTGCCAAAGCCCATTTTCTCCTATTCCATACTACCCTACACGACCTCACCTAACCTGACCTAGCATATTCAAACCTGGATTTGGTTAAAGTTGGCGAAATTTATGCTATGCCACCTAAATTACACCTAATTGAAGGCAATTTCCACCAAATATACCCAAATGTTGTGTATCATAGCATCGCCAAAGCCCATTTTCTCCTATTCCATACTACCCTACACAACCTCACCTAACCTGACCTAGCATATCCAAACCTGGATTTTGTTAAAGTCGGCGAAATTTATGCTATGCCACCTAAATTCGACCAAATATACCCAAATGTTGTGTATCATAGCATCGCCAAAGTCCATTTTTACCTACATTTTCTCCTATTCCATCCTACCCTACACAACCTCACCTAACCTATCCTAGCATATCCAAACCTAGATTTGGTTAAAGTCTGCGAAATTTAAGCTATCCCACCTAAATTCTATCTAATTTAAGGCAATTCCCACCAAATATATCCAAATGTTCTGTATCACAGCACTGCCAAAGCCCATTTTTACCTACATTTTCTCCTATTCCATCCTACCCTACTCAACCTTACCTAACCTATCCTAGCATATCCAAACCTAGATTTGGTTAAAGTCGTGGAAATTTAAGTTATCCCATATAAATTTGACCTAATTTAAGACAATTTCCACCAAATATACCCAAAAATGTTTTGGAACATAGCACGGCCAAAGCTCATTTTAGCTGAGTTTTCACCTATTCCAACCTACCCTAGACAACCCTACCCGGCCTCTCCTGGCATATCCAAAGTCAGATTTGATTATAGTTGGCAAAATTTATGCCTTTCCCACCTAAATTTTACCTAATTTATGCCAATTTCCACCGAATATACCCAAATGTTTTGTATCTTAGCATGGTCAAAGTCCATTTCACCCAAGTTTTTCACCTATTCCATCTTACCTTACACAGCCTTACCTAACCTGACCTAGCATATCCCAAGCTAGATTTGATTAGAGTTCGTGAAATTTATGCTTACTCACCTAAATTCAACCTAATTTAAGACAATTTCTACCCAATATACCCAAAAGGTTTTGTTACATAGCTCAGCCAAAGACCATTTTAGCCAAGTTTTCACATATTCCAACCTACCCTACATGGCCTTACCTATCCCTGACCTAGCAGATTTGATTTAAGTTGGGGAAATTTAAGCTATCGCCATCAAATTGGAGACAATTTCCACCAAATATGCCTAAATGTTGTGTATCATAGCACAGCTAAAACCCATTTTACCCACATTTTCACCCATTCCATCTAAACCTGGACCTAGCCTCTGATACTACATATACTCAGAGAAGTGATGTTTTTTGGATATGAACCTAAATGCCCGTGCCTAACCTGCAAGAGTCTTGGAGCTTTGTTGAATATTTTATCTATTTTTCTTCGAAAACTGAAGTTTGGGATATGAACCAATCCGCTCTGTGCCTAACCTGCTAGGATCTTTGTGTAACATTGTAACCATATTCATAGAAAAGTGATGTTTTGGATATGGACCTAACAGCCCCTCTCCTTTAAAACTTGGAACTGTGTTCAATATTGTAGATATAGTGTTGGGTATGTGTTTTGTTTTTACACATCAACCCAACCGTCCTGGACCTAACCTCCCTTCATCAAACTTCAAATTCATCGTAAATATGGAAGGACGTGTTGTTTGTACATCAACCCAACCGTCCTTGACCTAACCTCCATTTATCAAACTTCAAATTTATCATAAATATGGGAGGACCGTGTTATTTATGCATCAACCCAGCCGTCCTGGGCCTAACCTCCCTTTATCTAACTTCAAATTTATTGTATTTATGGGAAGAAGGTGTTGTTTATGCATCAACCCAACCTCCCTGGACCTAACCTCTGATACACGAATCTTGGTTCAACATTGCATCATACTCGTAGCATATTTTTTTTCACATAATTCAACCATCCTCAACCTAACCTCTATTACCTGGGGGGAGGGAGGTTAATGGAAAATATGATAATGGGAATTTTCTCTACATCAGTTCAACTTAACCATCCTTAACCTAACCTTAGTTAGAAAGGGTTATAACTCACCAAAACTATTTAATTACCATTTACCTTATTTTCCTTATCCTAACCCATAACCAGAGGGTTTAGACCCCCCTTTACCTCGAAATTATACTATATATTTAAGGTAGGAATATATTTTCACATATAAACCTAACATTCCCTAATTTAGCCCTGTACTCTAATTCTAATATGTGCTAGTTATGTATTGTTCATATTTTGGCAAGTTGCGTATTGATTATATTTTTGAGCAAGTTGTGTAAATGCCGCAATTGTATTTGTGTAAATCGTGTATTTATGCTAGTTGTGTATTTTCATATTTGGGGTAGTTATGTATTGTATGTATTTGTGCTAGATATGCATTTGTACAAGTTGTGTAATAATTATGAAAGATGTGTAATATTTGTATAAGTTGTGTATTAATTGCACATGTTGTGTAATTGCATATGGACGAATTGTTTATTTATACCTTTGCGTATTGATTGTCATTGTGCAAGTTGAGTAATTATATAGCAAGTTTTCTTGTATTAATTGTGCAAAGATGTAAAATAATTACACAAACTGTGTAATAATCGTCCATGTTTTATAATAATTTTTGTGATAATAGTGCATTTATGCAAGTTGTGTTTTTAATTTGTTGAAGTGGAACTGGTGCAACTGTATTTGTGTGTGAAAATTGTGTATTTTGTGTAAGCTCTGTAATCTGATAAAATAGATCTCTATGGTGTAAGTGTATTTTGGTTTATGAGACAATGTGTGGGTATTTTGTGAAAATTATGTTTGTGAAATTGGGTAATTTTAGTGAAAACGCATTTTTGATTGTCTAAATGCATAAGACTTTTGATATATTTGTGCAAAATACCGTACTTTGTGTAAAATGTCATACTCTGAGTGTACATGCAATATTGTGTAAATGGTATATTTTTGTATGTAACTGACATATTTTGTATGAAAATGTCATATTTTTTATGTGATGACATATTTTGAGTGTAAATAATATATTTTGTGCATAAATGGTATATTTGGTGTGTAAATGCTGTATTTTCTGTGTGTATGGCATAAATTACATCTGATTAATGGGGAAATGGCAAAAAAACTAGGCTATTCTCTATGAATGCATAGGTTTTGAAGTATGTGTAGGTATGCATGATTGTATTTGCAAGTGTTGGTTTAGAAACAAGTTAGCTGATTTGCGTAGCAAGACTAGGATTTTTTGAGGTGTAGAAATGATTAGCCTATGAATATAGTGGCTAACATCCAGCTGAGTTGCTAGATGGATGAATTGAGGTGCGACATTTGGATATCTATTTGATGGATGTGAGGACAGTTGACTATCCTATGAACACAGCTACTAATCCGCTGTACTGCCAGATGTGTGGTAACTACTTGTGGATTATAGTAGAATATCTAGCTATAGGGTTTAATAATTGCTGTTGTGTATAAAACTAGAATAAGAGCTATTTATTAAAACTATTATTGTAAACTAATACTTTAAGTGGGATCCCTTGGTTGTTTTAAGCATAGGGTGGACATGAATGAGATTGGGTGGAAATATATAGGAGCTGCCTCGTATGGGCCAATAGGACCTCTGAAGTTACCTTTATTCTTATGTTCAGCTCACCTGCTATGCTGCCAGATGTACGATTCTGCTTAAATTGCAGTACGACATTTGGGCTTCTGTTATACTTTTGACCTTATTACTGAATAATGATTACAGTTGTGGATGACTAAAATGTATGTTCTTAAACCTCTGATTAGGTTAGGTGGGGATGGATAGTCTAGTCATTTTTGAATAATAACATCAAATACTCATGCCAGTAGGACGCCAAAGGTCGCATTGGTTGTCTGGTGACGTCATACATAGTTATAACTGTTACTGTTAATAACTGTTCTGTAGAATGTATTTGTTTGTTATAAATAATATGTTAGGTTAGGTTAGGTTAGGAAGGTTTGATCGGGTTTATGAATAACAGAAAATATAAGCAATGAGCGAAAATACGAGCTATTGTAGCTGAATATCAACTCTGATGAAGCACAGAGTATAGGTGAGGTATTAAGCTAGATTAAGAGTTCACACTTATGTGTGAACCTCCTGGGATCCGCATTTAGCCCGTTGACGCCTCGCGCCACATTAGGGATGATGACGTCACAAAAGGCGGTAACTGCAGAAGGCTTTATTTCAAAATATGAGAGGCTTGCTTTTACTGAATGAGTTTTTTTATTTTATTTGTTAAATGCTACAGTATGGTGTGGGAGGTATGTTTTTGGGCGAATGTGAGATGTGCATAAGGGTAGGGTCACTACCGAACTCGCATTGAAATCACCAATGCCCAGGGCTCTGTTTTTTCATATATACGACTGATAGCAGTTTATTTTTTTGCCCTATGTATAATAAACGATCCTTCAAGAAAGATGGTCAAAGCTCAAATTACATTCTCTAGAACGATGACGAAGAAGAAATAGGGGTGACATGATAGACGTGTGACTGAATGGTCATAGCAAAGGGGAATATTAATGACCCATTATTCGTATCAACATGAATCAGAACAGGAATGAATTGGATTTTTTTTTTTTTTTAGATTTAGGAAAATACCTGGGTAAATATAGGTAACAGGGGAAGAACTCGAAAAATACACAAATAACTTCTTGCAGTGCTGCTCCCCTTTTGTTTCATGCAATGACCGATGGTTGGAAGTAAATAGGAAATTTAAAATAGTCTAGGGTTGATGGTATTTTACATTAGGTTTCAGGGTTACTGTTAAATATTCGAGAAAACACAGGGGCCGTAGACCGTGCGTGGGAAAATATTCGAGAAAACACAGGGGCCGTAGACCGTGCGTGGGAAAATATTTGAGAAAACACAGGGGCCGTAGACCGTGCGTGGGAAAATATTCGAGAAAACACAGGGGCCGTAGACCGTGCGTGGGAAAAAATTCGAGAAAACACAGGGCCGTAGACCGTGCGTGGGAAAATATTCGAGAAAACACAGGGGCCGTAGACCGTGCGTGGGAAAATATTCGAGAAAACACAGGGGCCGTAGACCGTGCGTGGGAAAATATTCGAGAAAACACAGGGGCCGTAGACCGTGCGTGGGAAAATATTCGAGAAAACACAGGGGCCGTAGACCGTGCGTGGGAAGAAGCAAAACGCACGGGCATAGGCCCAGAGAAAACACAGGGGCCTATGCCCGTGCGGGGGAAAAAAATCGAGAAAACACAGGGGCCGTAGACCGTGCGTGGGAAAATATTCGAGAAAACACAGGGGCCGTAGACCGTGCGTGGGAAATATTCGAGAAAACACAGGGGCCGTAGACCGTGCTTGGGAAAATATTCGAGAAAACACAGGGGCCGTAGACCGTGCGTGGGAAAATATTCGAGAAAACACAGGGGCCGTAGACCGTGCGTGGAAAATATTCGAGAAAACACAGGGGCCGTAGACCGTGCGTGGGAAAATATTCGAGAAAACACAGGGGCCGTAGACCGTGCGTGGGAAGAAGCAAAACGCACGGGCATAGGCCCAGAGAAAACACAGGGGCCTATGCCCGTGCGGGGGAAAAAAATCGAGAAAACACAGGGGCCGTAGACCGTGCGTGGGAAAATATTCGAGAAAACCCAGGGGCCGTAGACCGTGCGTGGGAAAATATTCGAGAAAACACAGGGGCCGTAGACCGTGCGTGGGAAAATATTCGAGAAAACACAGGGGCCGTAGACCGTGCGTGGGAAAATATTCGAGAAAACACAGGGGCCGTAGACCGTGCGTGGGAAAAAGCAAAACGCACGGGCATAGGCCCGGTTTCCACTACTGTCAACAACAGCCTGTGTGGCCACCTCCACCACACACGTCAACAACAGTCTGTGTGGCCACCTCCACCACACACGCCAACAACAGTCTGTGTGGCCACCTCCACCACACACGCCAACAACAGCCTGTGTGGCCACCTCCACCACACACGCCAACAACAGTCTGTGTGGCCACCTCCACCACACACGCCAACAACAGCCTGTGTGGCCACCTCCACCACACACGTCAACAACAGCCTGTGTGGCCACCACCACCACACACGTCAACAACAGCTGTGTGGCCACCTCCACCACACACGCCAACAACAGTCTGTGTGGCCACCTCCACCACACACGCCAACAACAGCCTGTGTGGCCACCTCCACCACACACGTCAACAACAGCCTGTGTGGCCACCACCACCACACACGTCAACAACAGCCTGTGTGGCCACCTCCACCACACACGTCAACAACAGCCTGTGTGGCCACCTCCACCACACACGCCAACAACAGCCTGTGTGGCCACCTCCACCACACACGTCAACAACAGCCTGTGTGGCCACCTCCACCACACACGTCAACAACAGCCTGTGTGGCCACCTCCACCACACACGTCAACAACAGCCTGTGTGGCCACCACCACCACACACGTCAACAACAGCCTGTGTGGCCACCTCCACCACACACGTCAACAACAGCCTGTGTGGCCACCTCCACCACACACGCCAACAACAGTCTGTGTGGCCACCTCCACCCACACGCCAACAACAGCCTGTGTGGCCACCTCCACCACACACGCCAACAACAGTCTGTGTGGCCACCTCCACCACACACGCCAACAACAGCCTGTGTGGCCACCTCCACCACACACGTCAACAACAGCCTGTGTGGCCACCACCACACACGTCAACAACAGCCTGTGTGGCCACCACCACCACACACGTCAACAACAGCCTGTGTGGCCACCTCCACCACACACGTCAACAACAGCCTGTGTGGCCACCTCCACCACACACGCCAACAACAGCCTGTGTGGCCACCACCACCACACACGCCAACAACAGTCTGTGTGGCCACCTCCACCACACACGCCAACAACAGCCTGTGTGGCCACCTACACCACACACGCCAACAACAGTCTGTGTGGCCACCACCACCACACACGCCAACAACAGCCTGTGTGGCCACCACCACCACACACGTCAACAACAGCCTGTGTGGCCACCTCCACCACACACGTCAACAACAGTCTGTGTGGCCACCACCACCACACACGTCAACAACAGCCTGTGTGGCCACCTCCACCACACACGTCAACAACAGTCTGTGTGGCCACCACCACCACACACGTCAACAACAGCCTGTGTGGCCACCACCACCACACACGTCAACAACAGTCTGTGTGGCCACCACCACCACACACGTCAACAACAGCCTGTGTGGCCACCACCACACACGTCAACAACAGCCTGTGTGGCCACCTCCACCACACACGTCAACAACAGCCTGTGTGGCCACCACCACACACGTCAACAACAGCCTGTGTGGCCACCACCACCACACACGCCAACAACAGCCTGTATACTCACAGACATACGAATATGTAGCGAGCGTCGTGCTTATTTGGCAAGTATAATAATATACAAATATATATGTCATATCTTCATCAGATAAACGAAACATTTCGCCTATTGAACGGTGATTAATCACACAATATTCCCGCCTTCGTTTGATCATTAAGAGTGGGCGCTTGACCTGGCAGATCACAGGGTGACGGACGACACCGGAGCTTCTCCTCCCGGTCATTAGGCCACCATTTTTTTGTATTTTTACATGCAAGCATGCTAATAAATACAATAAAAGTGTAGCGAGTAGATTATCCCAATAATATACTCACTCCAAATGCATTGTTAATATTCCTGTCAACCTTTGGAGATGAATGAGGTGAGGCGTTGCCTGGGCAACACGGTGAGGTGTTGCCTGAGCATATAAGCAGCGGTGTAGCGAACATTGGCTAGTCTACTTACAAACAGAACAAAA
>NW_025561564.1:0-89158 GCF_020424385.1 Procambarus clarkii | reverse complement strand
TATATTACCATATTTGAGGATTTTAACTTCAAATCATAGAGCGAGGTTTCGTATTATTTAGATCCAAGAAAAGACATATGACAATGTTGTTTCAAATACAAATGATAAAAATCAATGTGTTTTCATTAGAATTAACTAAAATGTTCCTGATTTTCCGTTTATATTACCGATGGAAGATGTACACGTAAAACCGCTCTAATCCGGCTGAAACGTCGATATATGCAATAAAAACAGAACTTCTCCCCTTTTAAATATCTTACTCAGTATTTTAACGAGAAACAAATAGATGATTGAAAATGAAGTATTTAAGGTTATTTTCTGATCAATTATGTGTTTGCATAATTTTTATCGTATATTTAATGAATTAATAACAATAAACTGAAAATTCACAAAAACGTGGAAAAACAAAATATTGCCTAATTCGATGATATTTTGTTTAAATCACATAAAGGAAAAGGGGATGATAAAGGTCAAAATATTGCTAAATTCGATGATTTTTAGTACAAAACAAAATGCAAGAAAACTTGCTTAAAAATGCAAAATTTGCGAAATTCTGAGATTTGAAGGCCAAATCACATATCGTGAGAAAACATGAAGTAGTATCGAAATATTGGTAAAAACGAATATATATACGTAAAATCACACTACATGAATAACGTGAAAAAAGTCACTATATTACCATATTTGAGGATTTTAACTTCAAATCATAGAGCGAGGTTTCGTATTTTTAGATCCAAGAAAAGACATATGACAATGTTGTTTCAAATACAAATGATAAGAATCAATGTGTTTTCATTAGAATTAACTAAAATGTTCCTGATTTTCCGTTTATATTACCGATGGAAGATGTACACGTAAAACCGCTCTAATCCGGCTGAAACGTCGATATATGCAATAAAAACAGAACTTCTCCCCTTTTCAATATCTTACTCAGTATTTTAACGAGAAACAAATAGTTGATTGAAAATGAAGTATTTAAGGTTATTTTCTGATCAATTATGTGTTTGCATAATTTTTCTCGTATATTTAATGAAAAAATAACAATAAACTGAAAATTCACAAAAACGTGGAAAAACGGCAAAATATTGCCTAATTCGATGATATTTTGTTTAAATCACATAAAGGAAAAGGGGATGATAAACGTCAAAATATTGCTGAATTCGATGATTTTTAGTACGAAACAAAATGCAAGAAAACTTGCTTAAAATGCAATATTATGCGAAAATCTGAGATTTGAAGGCCAAATCACATATCGTGATACTACATGAAGTAGTATCGAAATATTGGTAAAAATGAATATATTTACGTAATATCAAACTACATGAAAAACGTGAAAAAGTCATTATTATACCAAATTTGAGGATTTTAACTTCAAATCATAGAGCGACGTTTCGTATTTTTTAGATCCTAGAAAAGACATATAAAGATGTTGCTTCAAATACAAATGATAAAAATCAATGTGTTTTCATTAGAATTAACTAAAATGTTAATGATTTTCCGTTTATATTACTGATGGAAGATGTACACGTAAAACCGTTCTAATCCGGCTGAAACGTCGATATATGCAATAAAAACAGAACTTCTCCCCTTTTAATCCTGATAATCCCCTTTTAATCTCCCTGAGTAATATCTTACTCAGTATTTTAACGAGAAACAAATAGATGATTGAAAATGATGTATTTAAGGTTATTTTCTGATCAATTATGCGTTTGCATAATTTTTATCGTATATATAATGAATTAATAACAATAAACTGAAAATTCACAAAAACGTAGAAAAACGGTAAAATATTGCCTAATTCGATGATATTTTGTTTAAATCTCATAAAGTAAAAGGGGATGATAAAGGTCAAAATATTGCTAAATTCGATGATTTTTACTACAAAACAAAATGCAAGAAAACTTGCTTAAAAATGCAAAATTTGCGAAATTCTGAGATTTGAAGGCCAAATCACATATCGTGAGAAAACATGAAGTAGTATCGAAATATTGGTAAAAATGAATATATATATGTAAAATCACACTACATGAATAACGTGAAAAAAGTCACTATATTACCATATTTGAGGATTTTAACTTCAAATCATAGAGCGAGGTTTCGTATTATTTAGATCCAAGAAAAGACATATGACAATGTTGTTTCAAATACAAATGATAAAAATCAAAGTGTTTTCATTAGAATTAACTTAAATGTTCCTGATTTTCTGGTTATATTACCGAAGGAAGATGTACACGTAAAACCGCTCTAATCCGGCTGAAACGTTGATATATGAAATAAAAACAGAACTTCTCCCCTTTTAAATATCTTACTCAGTATTTTAACGAGAAACAAATAGTTGATTGAAAATGAAGTATTTAAGGTTATTTTCTGATCAATTATGTGTTTGCATAATTTTTCTCGTATATTTAATGAATTAATAACAATAAACTGAAAATTCACAAAAACGTGGAAAAACGCAAAATATTGCCTAATTCGATGATATTTTGTTTAAATCACATAAAGGAAAAGGGGATGATAAAGGTCAAAATATTGCTAAATTCGATGATTTTTAGTACAAAACAAAATGCAAGAAAACTTGCTTAAAAATGCAAAATTTGCGAAATTCTGAGATTTGAAGGCCAAATCACATATCGTGAGAAAACATGAAGTAGTATCGAAATATTGGTAAAAACGAATATATATACGTAAAATCACACTACATGAATAACGTGAAAAAAGTCACTATATTACCATATTTGAGGATTTTAACTTCAAATCATAGAGCGAGGTTTCGTATTATTTAGATCCAAGAAAAGACATATGACAATGTTGTTTCAAATACAAATGATAAAAATCAATGTGTTTTCATTAGAATTAACTAAAATGTTCCTGATTTTCCGTTTATATTACCGATGGAAGATGTACACGTAAAACCGCTCTAATCCGGCTGAAACGTCGATATATGCAATAAAAACAGAACTTCTCCCCTTTTAAATATCTTACTCAGTATTTTAACGAGAAACAAATAGATGATTGAAAATGAAGTATTTAAGGTTATTTTCTGATCAATTATGTGTTTGCATAATTTTTATCGTATATTTAATGAATTAATAACAATAAACTGAAAATTCACAAAAACGTGGAAAAACGGCAAAATATTGCCTAATTCGATGATATTTTGTTTAAATCACATAAAGGAAAAGGGGATGATAAAGGTCAAAATATTGCTAAATTCGATGATTTTTAGTACAAAACAAAATGCAAGAAAACTTGCTTAAAAATGCAAAATTTGCGAAATTCTGAGATTTGAAGGCCAAATCACATATCGTGAGAAAACATGAAGTAGTATCGAAATATTGGTAAAAACGAATATATATACGTAAAATCACACAACATGAATAACGTGAAAAAGTCACTATATTACCATATTTGAGGATTTTAACTTCAAGTCATAGAGCGAGGTTTCGTATTATTTAGATCCAAGGAAAGACATATGACAATGTTGTTTCAAATACAAATGATAAAAATCAATGTGTTTTCATTAGAATTAACTAAAATGTTCCTGATTTTCCGTTTATATTACCGATGGAAGATGTACACGTAAAACCGCTCTAATCCGGCTGAAACGTCGATATATGCAATAAAAACAGAACTTCTCCCCTTTTAAATATCTTACTCAGTATTTTAACGAGAAACAAATAGTTGATTGAAAATGAAGTATTTAAGGTTATTTTCTGATCAATTATGTGTTTGCACAATTTTTCTCGGATATTTAATGAATTAATAACAATAAACTGAAAATTCACAAAAACGTGGAAAAACGGCAAAATATTGCCTAATTCGATGATATTTTGTTTAAATCACATAAAGGAAAAGGGGATGATAAAGGTCAAAATATTGCTAAATTCGATGATTTTTAGTACAAAACAAAATGCAAGAAAACTTGCTTAAAATGCAAAATTTACGAAATTCTGAGATTTGAAGGCCAAATCACATATCGTGAGAAAACATGAAGTAGTATCGAAATATTGGTAAAAACGAATATATATACGTAAAATCACACTACATGAATAACGTGAAAAAAGTCACTATATTACCATATTTGAGGATTTTAACTTCAAATCATAGAGCGAGGTTTCGTATTATTTAGATCCAAGAAAAGACATATGACAATGTTGTTTCAAATACAAATGATAAAAATCAATGTGTTTTCATTAGAATTAACTAAAATGTTCCTGATTTTCCGTTTATATTACCGATGGAAGATGTACACGTAAAACCGCTCTAATCCGGCTGAAACGTCGATATATGCAATAAAAACAGAACTTCTCCCCTTTTAAATATCTTACTCAGTATTTTAACGAGAAACAAATAGATGATTGAAAATGAAGTATTTAAGGTTATTTTCTGATCAATTATGTGTTTGCATAATTTTTCTCGTATATTTAATGAATTAATAACAATGAACTGAAAATTCACAAAAACGTGGAAAAACGGCAAAATATTGCCTAATTCGATGATATTTTGTTTAAATCACATAAAGGAAAAAGGGATAATAATGGTCAAAATATTGCTAAATTCGATGATTTTTAGTACAAAACAAAATGCAAGAAAACTTGCTTAAAAATGCAAAATTTCCGAAATTCTGAGATTTGAAGGCCAAATCACATATTGTTAGAAAACATGAAGTAGTATCGAAATATTGGTAAAAACGAATATATATACGTAAAATCACACTACATGAATAACGTGAAAAAAGTCACTATATTACCATATTTGAGGATTTTAACTTCAAATCATAGAGCGAGGTTTCGTATTATTTAGATCCAAGAAAAGACATATGACAATGTTGTTTCAAATACAAATGATAAAAATCAATGTGTTTTCATTAGAATTAACTAAAATGTTCCTGATTTTCCGTTTATATTACCGATGGAAGATGTACACGTAAAACCGCTCTAATCCGGCTGAAACGTCGATATATGCAATAAAAACAGAACTTCTCCCCTTTTAAATATCTTACTCAGTATTTTAACGAGAAACAAATAGATGATTGAAAATGAAGTATTTAAGGTTATTTTCTGATCAATTATGTGTTTGCATAATTTTTCTCGTATATTTAATGAATTAATAACAATAAACTGAAAATTCACAAAAACGTGGAAAAACGGCAAAATATTGCCTAATTCGATGATATTTTGTTTAAATCACATAAAGGAAAAGGGGATGATAAAGGTCAAAATATTGCTAAATTCGATGATTTTTAGTACAAAACAAAATGCAAGAAAACTTGCTTAAAAATGCAAAATTTGCGAAATTCTGAGATTTGAAGGCCAAATCACATATCGTGAGAAAACATGAAGTAGTATCGAAATATTGGTAAAAACGAATATATATACGTAAAATCACACTACATGAATAACGTGAAAAAAGTCACTATATTACCATATTTGAGGATTTTAACTTCAAATCATAGAGCGAGGTTTCGTATTATTTAGATCCAAGAAAAGACATATGACAATGTTGTTTCAAATACAAATGATAAAAATCAATGTGTTTTCATTACAATTAACTAAAATGTTCCTGATTTTTCGTTTATATTACCGATGGAAGATGTACACGTAAAACCGCTCAAATCCGGTTGAAACGTCGATATATGCAATAAAAACAGAACTTCTCCCCTTTCCAATATCTTACTCAGTATTTTAACGAGAAACAAATAGTTGATTGAAAATGAAGTATTTAAGGTTATTTTCTGATCAGTTATGTGTTTGCATAATTTTTATCGTATATTTAACGACTTAATAACAATAAACTGAAAATTCACAAAAACGTGGAAAAACGGCAAAATATGGCCTAATTCGATGATATTTTGTTTAAATCACATAAAGGAAAAGGGGATGATAAAGGTCAAAATATTGCTAAATTCGATGATTTTTAGCACAAAACAAACTGCAAGAAAACTTGCTTAAAATGCAAAATTTGCGAAATTCTGAGATTTGAAGGCCAAATCACATATCGTGAGAAAACATGAAGTAGTATCGAAATATTGGTAAAAACGAATATATATACCTAAAATCACACTACATGAATAACGTGAAAAAAGTCACTATATTACCATATTTGAGGATTTTAAATTCAAATCATAGAGCGAGGTTTCGTATTATTTAGATCCAAGAAAAGACATATGACAATGTTGTTTCAAATACAAATGATAAAAATCAATGTGTTTTCATTAGAATTAACTAAAATGTTCCTGATTTTCGGTTTATATTACCGATGGAAGATGTACACGTAAAACCGCTCTAATCCGTCTGAAACGTCGATATATGCAATAAAAACAGAACTTCTCCCCTTTTAAATATCTTACTCAGTGTTTTAACGAGAAACAAATAGATGTTTGAAAATGAAGTATTTAAGGTTATTTTCTGATCAATTATGTGTTTACATAATTTTTATCGAATATTTAATGAATTAATAACAATAAACTGAAAATTCACAAAAAAAAACGGAAAATACGGCCTAATTCGATGATATTTTGTTTAAATCACATAAAGGAAAAGGGGATGATAAAGGTCAAAATATTGCTAAATTCGATGATTTTTAGTACAAAACAAAATGCAAGAAAACTTGCTTAAAAATGCAAAATTTGCGAAATTCTGAGATTTGAAGGCCAAATCACATATCGTGAGAAAACATGAAGTAGTATCGAAATATTGGTAAAAACGAATATATATACGTAAAATCACACTACATGAATAACGTGAAAAAAGTCACTATATTACCATATTTGAGGATTTTAACTTCAAATCATAGAGCGAGGTTTCGTATTATTTAGATCCAAGAAAAGACATATGACAATGTTGTTTCAAATACAAATGATAAAAATCAATGTGTTTTCATTAGAATTAACTAAAATGTTCCTGATTTTCCGTTTATATTACCGATGGAAGATGTACACGTAAAACCGCTCTAATCCGGCTGAAACGTCGATATATGCAATAAAAACAGAACTTCTCCCCTTTTAAATATCTTACTCAGTATTTTAACGAGAAAACAAATAGATGATTGAAAATTGGAAATATTTAAGGTTATTTTCTGATCAATTATGTGTTTGCAGAATTTTTATCGTATATATAATGAATTAATAACAAGAAACTGAAAATTCTCAAAAAAGTGGAAAAAACGGCCTAATTCAATGATCTTTTGTTTAAAATCACATAAAGGAAAAGGGGAATGATAAAGGTCAAAATATTGCTAAATTCGATGATTTTTAGTACAAAGGCAAAATGCAAGATAAAATGGCTTAAAAATGCAAAATTTGCAAAATTATGAGATATGAAGGCCAAATCACATATCGTGAGAAAACATGAAGTAGTATCGAAATATTAATAAAAATGGATATATATACGTAAAATCACACTATATGAATAACGTGAAAAAAGTCACTATATTACCATATTTGAGGGTTTTAACTTCAAATCGTAGAGCGAGGTTTCGTATTATTTAGATCCAAGAAAAGACATATGACAATGTTTCAAATACAAATGATAAAAATCAATAGGTTTTCATTAGAATTAACTAAAATGTTCCTGATTTTCGGTTTATATTACCAATGGAAGATGTATACGTAAAACCGTTCTACTCCGGCTGAAACGTCGATATATGCAATAAAAACAGAAATTCTCCCCTTTTAAATATCTTACTCAGTATTTTTACAAGAAACAAATATATGATTGAAAATGAAGTATATAAGGTTATTTTCTGATCAATTATGTGTTTGTTTAATTTTTCTCGTATATTTAATGAAAAATAAAACATAAACTGAAAATTCACAAAAACGTGGAAAAACGGTAAATATTGCCTAATTCGATGATATTTTGTTTAAATCAACATAAGAAAGAAAAAAGGAGATGATAAAGGTCAAAATATTGCTAAATTCGATGATTTTTAGTACAAACAAAAATGCAAGAAAACTTGCTTAAAAATGCAAAAATTGCGAAAATCTTAGATTGGAAGGCCAAATCACATATCGTGAGAAAACATGATAGTAGTATCGAAATATTGGTAAAAATGAATATATTTACGTAAAATCACACTACATGAAAAACGTGAAAAAAGTCACTATATACCATATTTGAGGATTTTAACTTCGAATCATAGAGCGACGTTTCGTATTTTTTAGACCCTAGAAAAAAGAGGTATAAAAGTTGTGCTTCCAATACAAATGATAAAAATCAATGTGTTTCATTAAAATTAACTAAAATGTTCCTGATTTTCGGTTTATATTACCGATGGAAGATGTACACGTAAAACCGTTCTAATCCGGCTGACACGTCGATATATGCAATAAAAACAGAACTTCTCCCCTTTTCAATATCTTACTCAGTATTTTAACGAGAAACAAATAGATGATTGAAAATGAAGTATTTAAGGTTATTTTCTGATCAATTATGTGTTTGCATAATTTTTATAGTATATTTAATGAAATAAACTGAAAATTCACAAAAACGTGGAAAAACGGGAAAATATTGCCTAATTCGATTATATTTTATTTATATCATATAAAGGAAAAAGGGATAATAAAGGTAAAATTATTGCTAAATTCGATGATTTTTAGTACAAAACAAAATGCAAGAAAACTTGCTTAAAAATGCAAAATTTGCGAAATTCTTAGATTTGAAGGCCAAATCACATATCGTGAGAAAACATGAAGTAGTATCGAAATATTGATAAAAATGGATATATATACGTAAAATCACACTACATGAATAACGTGAAAAAGTCACTATATTACCATATTTGAGGATTTTATCTTCAAATCATAGAGCGAGGTTTCGTATTATTTAGATCCAAGAAAAGACATATGACAATGTTGTTTAATACAAATGATAAAAATCAATGTGTTTTCATTAGAATTAACTAAAAACGTTCCTGATTTTCGGTTTATATTACCGATGGAAGATGTACACGTAAAAACCGCTCTAATCCGGCTGAAACGTCGATATATGCAATAAAAACAGAACTTCTCCCCTTTATAAATATCTTACTCAGTATTTTAACGAGAAACAAATAGTTGATTGAAAATGAAGTGTTTAAGGTTAATTCTGATCAATTATGTGTTTGCATAATTTTTATCGTATATATAATGAATAATAACAATAAACTGAAATTCACAAAAACGTGGAAAAACAGCAAAAAATTGCCTAATTCGATGATATTTTGTTTATATCACATAAAGGAAAAGGGGATGATAAACGTCAAAATATTGCTGAATTCGATGATTTTAGTACAAAACAAAATGCAAGAAAACTTGCTTAAATGCAAAATTATGCGAAATTCTGAGATTTGAAGGCCAAATCACATATCGTGATACTACATGAAATAGTATCGAAATATTGGTAAAAATGAATATATTTACGTAATATCAAACTACATGAAAAACGTGAAAAAAGTCATTATTATACCAAATTTGAGGATTTTAACTTCGAATCATAGAGCGACGTTTCGTTTTTTTTAGACCCAAGAAAAGACGTATAAAGATGTTGCTTCCAAATACAAATGATAAAAATCAATGTGTTTTCATTAAATTTAACTAAAATGTTCCAGATTTTCGGTTTATATTACCGATTGAAGATGTACACGTAAAACCGTTCTACTCCGGCTGAAACGTCGATATATGCAATAAAAACAGAACTTCTCCCCTTTTAAATATCTTACTCAGTATTTTAACGAGAAACAAATAGATGATTGAAAATGAAGTATTTAAGGTTATTTTCTGATCAATTATGTGTTTGCATAATTTTTATCGTATATATAATGAATTAATAACAATAAACTGAAAATTCACAAAAACGTGGAAAAACGGCCTAATTCGATGATATTTTGTTTAAATCACATAAAGGAAAAGGGGATGATAAAGGTCAAAATATTGCTAAATTCGATGATTTTTAGTACAAAACAAAATGCAAGAAAACTTGCTTATAAATGCAAAATTTGTCAAATTCTGAGATTTGAAGTCCAAATCACATATCGTGAGAAAACATGTAGTAGTATCGAAATATTGGTAAAAACAAATATATATACCTAAAATCACACTACATGAAAAACGTGAAGAAAGTCACTATATTACAATATTTGAGGATTTTAACTTCAAATCATAGAGCGAGGTTTCATATTATTTAGATCCAAGAAAAGACATATGACAATGTTGTTTCAAATACAAATGATATAAATCAATGTTTTTTCATTAGATTTAAATAAAACGTTTCTGATTTTCCGTTTATATTACCGATGGAAGATGTACACGTAAAACCGCTCTAATCCGACTGAAACGTCGATATATGCAATATAAACAGAACTTCTCCCCTTTCCAATATCTTACTCAGTATTTTAACGAGAAACAAATAGTTGATTGAAAATGAAGTGTTTAAGGTTAATTTCTAATCAATTATGTGTTTGCATCATTTTTATGGTATATTTAATGAATTAATAACAAGAAACTGAAAATTCACAAAAACGTGGAAAAAACAGCAAAATATTGCCTAATTCGATGATATTTTGTGTATATCACATAAAGGAAAAGAGGATGATAAACGTCAAAATATTGTTGAATTCGATGATTTTAAGTACGAAACAAAATGCAAGAAAACTTCCTCAAAATGCAATATTATGCGAAAGTCTGAGATTTGAAGGCCAAATCACATATCGTGATACTACATGAAATAGTATCGAAATATTGGTAAAAATGAATATATTTACGTAGTATCAAACTACATGAAAAACGTGAAAAATTCATTATTATACCAAATTTGAGGATTTTAACTTCGAATCATAGAGCGACGTTTCGTATTTTTTAGACCCTAGAAAAGACGTATAAAATGTTGTTTCCAATACAAATGATAAAAATCAATGTGTTTTCATAAAAATTAACTAAAATGTTCCTGATTTTCGGTTTATATTACCGATGGAAGATGTACACGTAAAACCGTTCTAATCCGGCTGAAACGTCGATATATGCAATAAAAACAGAACTTCTCCCCTTTTAAATATCTTACTCAGTATTTTAACGAGAAACAAATAGATGATTGAAAATGAAGTATTTAAGGTTATTTTCTGATCAATTATGTGTTTGCATAATTTTTATCGTATATTTAATGAATTAATAACAATAAACTGAAAATTCACAAAAACGTGGAAAAACGGCAGGAAATATTGCCTAATTCGATGATATTTGATATTTAAATCACATAAAGGAAAAGGGGATGATAAAGGTCAAAATATTGCTAAATTCGATGATTTTTAGTACAAAACAAATGCAAGAAAACTTGCTTAAAAATGCAAAAATTTGCGAAATTCTGAGATTTAAAGGCCAAATCACATATCGGTAGAAAACATGAAGTAGTATCGAAATATTGGTAAAAACGAATATATATACGTAAAATCACACTACATGAATAACGTGAAAAAAGTCATTATATTACCATATTTGAGGATTTTAACTTCAAATCATAGAGCGAGGTTTCGTATTATTAGATCCATTGAAAAGACATATGACAATATTGTTTCAAATACAAATGATAAAAATCAATGTGTTTTCATTAGAATTAACTAAAATGTTCCTGATTTTCGGTTTATGTTACCGATGGAAGATGTACACGTAAAACCGTTCTAATCCGGCTGAAACGTCGATATATGCAATAAAAACAGAACTTCTCCCCATTCCAATATCTTACTCAGTATTTTAACGAGAAACAAAAGTTGATTGAAAATGAAGTATTTAAGGTTAATTTCTGATCAATTATGTGTTTGCATAATTTTTATCGTATATATAATGAACTAATAACAATAAACTGAAAATTCACAAAAACGTGGAAAAACAGCAAAATATTGCCTAATTCGATGATATTTTGTTTAAATCACATAAAGGAAAAGTCAAATAAACGTATTGCTATTGAATTCGATGATTTTTAGTACAAAACAAAATGCAAGAAAACTTGCTTAAAATGCAATATTTGCGAAATTCTGAGATTTGAAGGCCAAATCACATATCGTGATACTACATGAAGTAGTATCGAAATATTGGTAAAAATGAATATATTTACGTAAAATCAAACTACATGAAAAACGTGAAAAAAGTCATTATTATACCATATTTGAGGATTTTAACTTCGAATCATAGAGCGACGTTTCGTATTTTTTAGACCCTAGAAAAGACGTATAACATGTTGCTTTAAATACAAATGACAAAAATCAATGTGTTTTCATTAAAATTAACTAAAATGTTCCTGATTTTCGGTTTATATTACCGATGGAAGATGTACACGTAAAACCGTTCTAATCCGGCTGAAACGTCGATATATGCAATAAAAACAGAACTTCTCCCTTTTAAATATCTTACTCAGTATTTTAACGAGAAACAAATAGATGATTGAAAATGAAGTATTTAAGGTTATTTTCTGATCAATTATGTGTTTGCATAATTTTTATCGTATATATAATGAATAATAACAATAAACTGAAAATTCACAAAAACGTGGAAAAATGGCCTAATTCGATGATATTTTGTTTAAATCACATAAAGGAAAAGGGGATGATAAAGGTCAAAATATTGCTAAATTCGATGATTTTTAGTACAAAACAAAATGCAAGAAAACTTGCTTAAAAATGCAAAATTTGCGAAATTCTGAGATTTGAAGGCCAAATCACATATCGTGAGAAAACATGAAGTAGTATCGAAATATTGGTAAAAACGAATATATATACGTAAAATCACACTACATGAATAACGTGAAAAAAGTCATTATATTACCATATTTGAGGATTTTAACTTCAAATCATAGAGCGAGGTTTCGTATTATTTAGATCCAAGAAAAGACATATGACAATGTTGTTTCAAATACAAATGATAAAAATCAATGTGTTTTCATTAGAATTAACTAAAATGTTCCTGATTTTCCGTTTATATTACCGATGGAAGATGTACACGTAAAACCGTTCTAATCCGGCTGAAACGTCGATATATGCAATAAAAACAGAACTTCTCCCCTTTTAAATATCTTACTCAGTATTTTAACGAGAAACAAATAGTTGATTGAAAATGAAGTATTTAAGGTTATTTTCTGATCAATTATGTGTTTGCATAATTTTTATCGTATATATAATGAATTAATAACAATAAACTGAAAATTCACAAAAACGTGGAAAAACGGCCTAATTCGATGATATTTTGTTTAAATCACATAAAGGAAAAGGGGATGATAAAGGTCAAAATATTGCTAAATTCGATGATTTTTAGTACAAAACAAAATGCAAGAAAACTTGCTTAAAAATGCAAAATTTGCGAAATTCTGAGATTTGAAGGCCAAATCACATATCGTGAGAAACATGAAATAGTATCGAAATATTGGTAAAAACGAATATATATACGTAAAATCAAACTACATGAAAAACGTGAAAAAAGTCACTATATTACCATATTTGAGGATTTTAACTTCGAATCATAGAGCGAGGTTTCGTATTATTTTGATCCAAGAAAAGACATACAATGTTGTTTCAAATACAAATGATAAAAATCAATGTGTTTTCATTAGAATTAACTAAAACGTTCCTGATTTTCCGTTTATATTACCGATGGAAGATGTACACGTAAAACTGTTCTAATCCGGCTGAAACGTCGATATATGCAATAAAAACAGAACTTCTCCCCTTTTCAATATCTTACTCAGTATTTTAACGAGAAACAAATAGATGATTGAAAATGATGTATTTAAGGTTATTTTCTGATCAATTATGTGTTTGCATAATTTTTATCGTATATTTAATGAATTAATAACAATAAACTGAAAATTCACAGAACGTGGAAAATCGGCAAAATATGGCCTAATTCGATGATATTTTGTTTAAATCACATAAAGGAAAAGGGGATGATAAAGGTCAAAATATTGCTAAATTCGATGATTTTTAGTACAAAACAAAATGCAAGAAAACTTGCTTGAAGATGCAAAATTTGCGAAATTCTGAGATTTGAAGGCCAAATCACATATCGTGAGAAAACATGAAGTAGTATCGAAATATTGGTTAAAGCGAATATATATACATAAAATCACACTACATGAATAACGTGAAAAAAGTCACTATATTACCATATTTGAGGATTTTAACTTCAAATTATAGAGCGAGGTTTCGTATTATTTAGATCCAAGAAAAGACATATGACAATGTTGTTTCAAATACAAATGATAAAAATCAATGTGTTTTCATTAAAATTAACTAAAATGTTCCTGATTTTCGGTTTATATTACCGATGGAAGATGTACACGTAAAACCGTTCTAATCCGGCTGAAACGTCGATATATGCAATATAAACAGAACTTCTCCCCTTTCCAATATCTTACTCAGTATTTTAACGAGAAACAAAAAGTTGATTGAAAATGAAGTGTTTAAGGTTAATTTCTATTCAATTATGTGTTTGCATCATTTTTATCGTATATTTAATGAATTAATAGCAATAAACTGAAAATTCACAAAAACGTGGAAAAACAGCAAAATATTGCCTAATTCGATGTTATTTTGTTTATATCACATAAAGGAAAAGGGGATGATAAACGTCAAAATATTGCTGAATTCGATGATTTTTAGTACGAAACAAAATGCAAGAAAACTTGCTTAAAATGCAATTTTATGCGAAAATCTGAGATTTGAAGGCCAAAGCACATATCGTGATACTACATGAAATAGTATCGAAATATTGGTAAAAATGAATATATTTACGTAATATCAAACTACATGAAAAACGTGAAAAAAGTCATTATTATACCAAATTTGAGGATTTTAACTTCGAATCATAGAGCGACGTTTCGTATTTTTTAGACCCTAGAAAAGACGTATAAAGATGTTGCTTCCAATACAAATGATAAAAATCAATGTGTTTTCATTAAAATTAACTAAAATGTTCCTGATTTTCGGTTTATATTACCGATGGAAGATGTACACGTAAAACCGTTCTAATCCGGCTGAAACGTCGATATATGCAATAAAAACAGAACTTCTCCCCTTTTTGAATATCTTACTCAGTATTTTAACGAGAAACAAAAAGATGATTGAAAATGAAGTATTTAAGGTTATTTTCTGATCAATTATGTGTTTGCATAATTTTTATCGTATATATAATGAATTAATAACAATAAACTGAAAATTCTCAAAAAAGTGGAAAAACGGCCTAATTCGATGATATTTTGTTTAAATCACATAAAGGAAAAGGGGATGATAAAGGTCAAAATATTGCTAAATTCGATGATTTTTAGTACAAAACAAAATGCAAGAAAACTTGCTTAAAAATGCAAAATTTGCAAAATTCTGAGATATGAAGGCCAAATCACATATCGTGAGAAAACATGAAGTAGTATCGAAATATTAATAAAAATGGATATATATACGTAAAATCACACTACATGAATAACGTGAAAAAAATCACTATATTACCATATTTGAGGGTTTTAACTTCAAATCATAGAGCGAGGTTTCGTATTATTTAGATCCAAGAAAAGACATATGAAAATGTTGTTTCAAATACAAATGATAAAAATCAATGTTTTTTCATTAGATTAACTAAAATGTTCCTGATTTTCGGTTTATATTACCGATGGAAGATGTACACGTAAAACCGTTCTAATCCGGCTGAAACGTCGATATATGCAATAAAAACAGAACTTCTCCCCTTTTAAATATCTTACTCAGTATTTTAACGAGAAACAAATAGATGATTGAAAATGAAGTATTTAAGGTTATTTTCTGATCAATTATGTGTTTGCATAATTTTTATCGTATATTTAATGAATTAATAACAATAAACTGAAAATTCACAAAAACGTGGAAAAACGGCAAAATATTGCCTAATTCGATGATATTTTGTTTAAATCACATAAAGGAAAAGAGGATGATAAAGGTCAAAATATTGCTAAATTCGATGATTTTTAGTACAAAACAAAATGCAAGAAAACTTGCTTAAAAATGCAAAATTTGCGAAATTCTGAGATTTGAAGGCCAAATCACATATCGTGATAAACATGAAATAGTATCGAAATATTGGTAAAAATGAATATATTTACGTAAAATCAAACTACATGAAAAACGTGAAAAAAGTCATTATTATACCAAATTTGAGGATTTTAACTTCGAATCATAGAGCGACGTTTCGTATTTTTTAGACCCTAGAAAAGACGTATAAAGATGTTGCTTCCAATACAAATGATAAAAATCAATGTGTTTTCATTAAAATTAACTAAAATGTTCCTGATTTTCGGTTTATATAACCGATGGAAGATGTACACGTAAAACCATTCTACTCCGGCTGAAACGTCGATATATGCAATAAAAACAGAACTTCTCCAATTTTCAATATCTTACTCAGTATTTTAACGAGAAACAAATAGATGATTGAAAATTAAGTATTTAAGGTTATTTTCTGATCAATTATGTGTTTGCATAAGTTTTATCGTATATATAATGAATTAATAACAATAAACTGAAAATTCACATAAACGTGGAAAAACGGGAAAATATTGCCTAATTCGATGATATTTTGTTTAAATCACATAAAGGAAAAGGGGATGATAAAGGGCAAAATATTACTAAATTCGATGATTTTTAGTACAAAACAAAATGCAAGAAAACTTGCTTATAAATGCAAAATTTGCGAAATTCTGAGATTTGAAGGCCAAATCACATATCGTGAGAAAACATGAAGTAGTATCGAAATATTGGTAAAAACGAATATATATATACGTAAAATTACACTACATGAATAACGTGAAAAAAGTCACCATATTACCATATTTGAGGATTTTGACTTTAAATCATAGAGCGAGGTATCGTATTATTTAGATCCAAGAAAAGACATATGACAATGTTGTTTCAAATACAAATGGTAAAAATCAAAGTGTTTTCATTAGAATTAACTAAAATGTTCCTGATTTTCCGGTTATATTACCGATGGAAGATGTACACGTAAAACCGCTCTAATCCGGCTGAAACGTCGATATATGCAATAAAAACAGAACTTCTCCCCTTTCCAATATCTTACTCAGTATTTTAACGAGAAACAAACAGTGTATTGAAAATGAAGTGTTTAAGGTTATTTTCTAATCAATTATGTGTTTGCATCATTTTTATCGTATATTTAATGAATTAATAACAATAAACTGAAAATTCACAAAAACGTGGAAAAACAGCAAAATATTGCCTAATTCGATGATATTTTGTTTATATCACATAAAGGAAAAGGGGATGATAAACGTCAAAATATTGCTGAATTCGATGATTTTTAGTACGAAACAAAATGCAAGAAAACTTGCTTAAAATGCAATATTATGCGAAAATCTGAGATATGAAGGCCAAATCACATATCGTGATACTACATGAAATAGTATCGCAATACTGGTAAAAATGAATATATTTACGTAATATCAAACTACATGAAAAACGTGAAAAAAGTCATTATTATACCAAATTTGAGGATTTTAACTTCGAATCATAAAGCGACGTTTCCTATTTTTTAGACCCTAGAAAAGACGTATAAAGATGTTGCTTCCAATACAAATGACAAAAATCAATGTGTTTTCATTAAAATTAACTAAAATGTTCCTGATTTTCGGTTTATATTACCGATCGAAGATGTACACGTAAAACCGTTCTACTCCGGCTGAAACTTCAATATATGCAATAGAAATTCTTCCCTTTTAAATTTTTTACTCAGTATTTTATCGAGAAACAAATAGATGATTGAAAATGAAGTATTTAAGGTTATTTTCTGATCAATTATGTGTTTGCATAATTTTTATCATATATATAATGAATTAATAACAATAAACTGAAAATTCCCAAAAAGGTGGAAAAACGGCCTATTTCGATGATATTTTGTTTAAATCACATAAAGGAAAAGGGGATGATAAAGGTCAAAATATTGCTAAATTCGATGATTTTTAGTACGAAACAAAATGCAAAAAAAATTGCTTAACATGCAAAATTTGCGAAATTCTGAGATTTGAAGGCCAAATCACATATTGTGAGAAAACATGAAGTAGTATCGAAATATTGGTAAAAACGAATATATATACCTAAAATCACACTACATGAATAACGTGAAAAAAGTCACTTTATTACCATATTTGAGGATTTAAACTTCAAATCATAGAGCGAGGTATCGTATTATTTAGATCCAAGAAAAGACATATGACAATGTTGTTTCAAATACAAATGATAAAAATCAATGTTTTTTCATTAGATTTAACTAAAACGTTCCTGATTTTCCGTTTATATTACCGATGGAAGATGTACACGTAAAACCGCTCTAATCCGGCTGAAACGTCGATATATGCAATAAAAACAGAACTTCTCCCCTTTCCAATATCTTACTCAGTATTTTAACGAGAAACAAATAGTTGATTGAAAATGAAGTATTTAAGGTTATTTTCTGATCAATTATGTGTTTGCATAATTTTTATTGTATATATATTGAATTAATAACAATAAACTGAAAATTCACAAAAACGTGGAAAAACAGCAAAATATTGCCTAATTCGATGATATTTTGTTTATATCACATAAAGGAAAAGTGGATGATAAACGTCAAAATATTGCTGAATTCGATGATTTTTAGTACGAAACAAAATGCAAGAAAACTTGCTTAAAATGCAATATTTGCGAAAGTCTGAGATTTGAAGGCCAAATCACATATCGTGATACTACATGAAATAGTATCGAAATATTGGTAAAAATGAATATATTTACGTAGTATCAAACTACATGAAAAACGTGAAAGAAGTCATTATTATACCATATTTGAGGATTTTAACTTCGAATCATAGAGCGACTTTTCGTATTTTTTAGACCCTAGAAAAGACGTATAAAGTTGTTGCTTCCAATACAAATGATAAAAATCAATGTGTTTTCATAAAAATTAACTAAAATGTTCCTGATTTTCGGTTTATATTACCGATGGAAGATGTACACGTAAAACCGTTCTAATCCGGCTGACACGTTGATATATGCAATAAAAACAGAACTTCTCCCCTTTTCAATATCTTACTCAGTATTTTAACGAGAAACAAATAGATGATTGAAAATGAAGTATTTAAGGTTATTTTCTGATCAATTATGTGTTTGCATAATTTTTATCGTATATTTAGTGAATTAATAACAATAAACTGAAAATTCACAAAAACGTGGAAAAACGGCCTAATTCGATGATATTTTGTTTAAATCACATAAAGGAAAAGGGGATGATAAAGGTCAAAATATTGCTAAATTCGATGATTTTTAGTACAAAACAAAATGCAAGAAAACTTGCTTAAAAATGCAAAATTTGCGAAATTCTGAGATTTGAAGGCCAAATCACATATCGTGAGAAAACATGAAGTAGTATCGAAATATTGGTAAAAACGAATATATATTCGTAAAATCACACTACATGAATCACGTGAAAAAAGTCACTATATTACCCTATTTGAGGATTTAAACTTCAAATCATAGAGCGAGGTTTCGTATTATTTAGATCTAAGAAAAGACATATGAAAATGTTGTTTCAAATACAGATGATAAAAATCAATGTGTTTTCATTAGAATTAACTAAAATGTTCCTGATTTTCGGTTTATATTACCGATGGAAGATGTACACGTAAAACCGTTCTAATCCGGAAGAAACGTCGATATATGCAATAAAAACAGAACTTCTCCCCTTTTAAATATCGTACTCAGTATTTTAACGAGAAACAAATAGATGATTGAAAATGAAGTATTTAAGGTTATTTTCTGATCAATTATGTGTTTGCATAATTTTTATCGTATATTTAATGAATTAATAACAATAAACTGAAAATTCACAAAAACGTGGAAAAACAGCAAAATATTGCCTAATTCGATGATATTTTGTTTAAATCACATAAAGGAAAAGAGGATGATAAACGTCAAAATATTGCTAAATTCGATGATTTTTAGTACAAAACAAAATGCAAGAAAACTTGCTTAAAATGCAATATTAAGCGAAAATCTGATATATGAAGGCCAAATCACATATCGTGATACTACATGAAATAGTATCGAAATATTGGTAAAAATGAATATATTTACGTAGTATCAAACTACATGAAAAACGTGAAAAATTCATTATTATACCAAATTTGAGGATTTTAACTTCGAATCATAGAGCGACGTTTCGTATTTTTTAGACCCTAGAAAAGACGTATAAAGATGTTGCTTCCAATACAAATGACAAAAATCAATGTGTTTTCATTAAAACTAACTAAAATGTTCCTGATTTTCGGTTTATATTACCGATTGAAGATGTACATGTAAAACCGTTCTACTCCGGCTGAAACGTCGATATATGCAATAAAAACAGAAATTCTCCCCTTTTAAATATCTTACTCAGTATTTTAACGAGAAACAAATAGATGATTGAAAATGAAATATTTAAGGTTATTTTCTGATCGATTATGTGTTTGCATAATTTTTATCGTATATATAATGAATTAATAACAATAAACTGAAAATTCCCAAAAAAGTGGAAAAACGGCCTAATTCGATGATATTTTGTTTAAATCACATAAAGGAAAAGGGGATCATAAATGTCAAAATATTGCTAAATTCGATGATTTTTAGTACAAAACAAAATGCAAGAAAACTTGCTTAAAAATGCAAAATTTGCGAAATTCTGAGATTTGAAGGCCAAATCACATATCGTGAGAAAACATGAAGTAGTATCGAAATATTGGTAAAAACGAATATATATACGTAAAATCACACTACATGAATAACGTGAAAAAAGTCACTATATTACCATATTTGAGGATTTTAACTTCAAATCATAGAGCGAGGTTTCGTATTATTTAGATCCAAGAAAAGACATATGACAATGTTGTTTCAAATACAAATGATAAAAATCAATGTGTTTTCATTAGAATTAACTAAAATGTTCCTGATTTTCCGTTTATATTACCGATGGAAGATGTACACGTAAAACCGTTCTAATCCGGCTGAAACGTCGATATATGCAATAAAAACAGAACTTCTCCCCTTTTAAATATCTTACTCAGTATTTTAACGAGAAACAAATATATGATTGAAAATGAAGTATTTAAGGTTATTTTCTGATCAATTATGTGTTTGCATAATTTTTATCGTATATATAATGAATTAATAACAATAAACTGAAAATTCACAAAAACGTGGAAAAACGGCAAAATATTGCCTAATTCGATGATATTTTGTTTAAATCACATAAAGGAAAAGGGGATGATAAACGTCAAAATATTGCTAAATTCGATGATTTTTAGTACAAAACAAAATGCAAGAAAACTTGCTTAAAAATGCAAAATTTGCGAAATTCTGAGATTTGAAGGCCAAATCACATATCGTGAGAAACATGAAATAGTATCGAAATATTGGTAAAAACGAATATATATACGTAAAATCAAACTACATGAATAACGTGAAAAAAGTCACTATATTACCATATTTGAGGATTTTAACTTCAAATCATAGAGCGAGGTTTCGTATTATTTTGATCCAAGAAAAGACATTTGACAATGTTGTTTCAAATACAAATGATAAAAATCTATGTGTTTTCATTAGAAATAACTAAAATTTTCCTGGTTTTCCGTTTATATTACCGATGGAAGATTTACACGTAAAACCGTTCTAATCCGGCTGAAACGTCGATATATGCAATAAAAACAGAACTTCTCCCCTTTTAAATATCTTACTCATTATTTTAACGAGAAACAAATAGATGATTGAAAATGAAGTATTTGAGGTTATTTTCTGATCAATTATGTGTTTGCATAATTTTTATCGTATATATAATGAATTAATAACAATAAACTGAAAATTCACAAAAACGTGGAAAAACGGCCAAATATTGCCTAATTCGGTGATATTTTGTTTATATCACATAAAGGAAAAGAGGATGATAAACGTCAAAATATTGCTGAATTCGATGATTTTAAGTACGAAACAAAATGCAAGAAAACTTGCTTAAAATGCAATATATATGCGAAAATCTGAGATATGAAGGCCAAATCACATATCGTGATACTAGATGAAATAGTATCGCAATACTGGTAAAAATGAATATATTTAAGTAATATCAAACTACATGAAAAACGTGAAAAAGTCAATATTATACCAAATTTGAGGATTTTAACTTCGAATCATAGAGCGACGTTTCGTATTTTTTAGACCCTAGAAAAGACATATGACAATGTTGCTTCCAATACAAATGACAAAAATCAATGTGTTTTCATTAAAATTAACTAAAATGTTCCTGATTTTCGGTTTATATTACCGATGGAAGATGTACACGTAAAACCGTTCTAATCCGGCTGAAACGTCGATATATGCAATAAAAACAGAACTTCTCCCCTTTTAAATATCTTACTCAGTATTTTAACGAGAAACAAATAGATGATTGAAAATGAAGTATTTAAGGTTATTTTCTGATCAATTATGTGTTTGCATAATTTTTATCGTATATATAATGAATTAATAACAATAAACTGAAAATTCACAAAAACGTGGAAAAACGGCCCTAATTCGATGATATTTTGTTTAAATCACATAAAGGAAAAGGGGATGATAAACGTCAAAATATTGCTAAATTCGATGATTTTTAGTACAAACAAAATGCAAGAAAACTTGCTTAAAAATGCAATTTTGCGAAAATCTGAGATTTGAAGGCCAAATCACATATCGTGATACTACATGAAATAGTATCGAAATATTGGTAAAAATGAATATATTTACGTAATATCAAACTACATGAAAAACGTGAAAAAAGTCATTATTATACCAAATTTGAGGATTTTAACTTCGAATCATAGAGCGACGTTTCGTATTTTTTAGACCCAAGAAAAGACGTATAAAGTTGTTGCTTCCAATACAAATGACAAAAATCAATGTGTTTTCATTAAAATTAACTAAAATGTTCCTGATTTTCGGTTTATATTACCGATGGAAGATGTACACGTAAAACCGTTCTAATCCGGCTGAAACGTCGATATATGCAATAAAAATTCTCCCCTTTTAAATATTTTACTCAGTATTTTAACGAGAAACAAATAGATGATTGAAAATGAAGTATTTAAGGTTATTTTCTGATCAATTATGTGTTTGCATAATTTTTATCGTATATATAATGAATTAATAACAATAAACTGAAAATTCACAAAAACGTGGAAAAACGGCCTAATTCGATGATATTTTGTTTAAATCACATAAAGGAAAAGGGGATGATAAAGGTCAAAATATTGCTAAATTCGATGATTTTTAGTACAAAACAAAATGCAAGAAAACTTGCTTAAAAATGCAAAATTTGCGAAATTCTGAGATTGAAAGGCCAAATCACATATCGTGAGAAAACATAAAGTAGTATCGAAATATTGGTAAAAACGAATATATATACGTAAAATCACACTACATGAATAACGTGAAAAAAGTCACTATATTACCATATTTGAGGATTTTAACTTCAAATCATAGAGCGAGGTTTCGTATTATTTAGATCCAAGAAAAGACATATGACAATGTTGTTTCAAATACAAATGATAAAAATCAATGTGTTTTCATTAGAATTAACTAAAATGTTCCTGATTTTCCGTTTATATTACCGATGGAAGATGTACACGTAAAACCGTTCTAATCCGGCTGAAACGTCGATATATGCAATAAAAACAGAACTTCTCCCCTTTTAAATATCTTACTCAGTATTTTAACGAGAAACAAATAGATGATTGAAAATGAAGTATTTAAGGTTATTTTCTGATCAATTATGTGTTTGCATAATTTTTATCGTATATATAATGAATTAATAACAATAAACTGAAAATTCACAAAAACGTGGAAAAACAGCAAAATATTGCCTAATTCGATGATATTTTGTTTAAATCACATAAAGGAAAAAGGGATGATAGAGGTCAAAATATTGCTAAATTCGATGATTTTTAGTACAAAACAAAATGCAAGAAAACTTGCTTAAAAATGCAATTTTTGCGAAATTCTGAGATTTGAAGGCCAAATCACATATCGTGAGACTACATGAAATAGTATCGAAATATTGGTAAAAATGAATATATTTACGTAAAATCAAACTACATGAAAAACGTGAAAAAAGTCATTATATACCATATTTGAGGATTTTAACTTCAAATCATAGAGCGAGGTTTCGTATTTTTTAGATCCCAAGAAAAGACATATACAATGTTGTTTCAAATACAAATGATAAAAATGAATGTGTTTTCATTAGAATTAACTAAAATGTTCCTGATTTTCGGTTTATATTACCGATGGAAGATGTACACGTAAAACCGTTCTAATCCGGCTGAAACGTCGATATATGCAATAAAAACAGAACTTCTCCCCTTTTAAATATCTTACTCAGTATTTTAACGAGAAACAAATAGATGATTGAAAATGAAGTATTTGAGGTTATTTTCTGATCAATTATGTGTTTGCATAATTTTTATCGTATATATAATGAATTAATAACAATAAACTGAAAATTCACAAAAACGTGGAAAAACGGCAAAATATTGCCTAATTCGGTGATATTTTGTTTATATCACATAAAGGAAAAGGGGATGATAAACGTCAAAATATTGCTGAATTCGATGATTTTTAGTACAAAACAAAATGCAAGAAAACTTGCTTAAAATGCAATATTATGCGAAAATCTTAGATATGAAGGCCAAATTACATATCGTGATACTACATGAAATAGTATCGCAATATTGGTAAAAATGAATATATTTAAGTAATATCAAACTACATGAAAAACGTGAAAAAGTCAATATTATACCAAATTTGAGGATTTTAACTTCGAATCATAGAGCGACGTTTCGTATTTTTTACACCCTAGAAAAGACGAATTGTTGCTTCCAATACAAATGACAAAAATCAATGTGTTTTCATTAAAATTAACTAAAATGTTCCAGATTTTCGGTTTATATTACCGATTGAAGATGTACACGTAAAACCGTTCTACTCCGGCTGAAACGTCGATATATGCAATAAAAACAGAAATTCTCCCCTTTTAAATATCTTACTCAGTATTTTAACGAGAAACAAATAGATGTTTGAAAATGAAGTATTTAAGGTTATTTTCTGATCAATTATGTGTTTGCATAATTTTTATCGTATATATAATGAATTAATAACAATAAACTGAAAATTCACAAAAACGTGGAAAAACGGCCTAATTCGATGATGTTTTGTTTAAATCACATAAAGGAAAATGGGATGACAAAGGTCAAAATATTGCTAAATTCGATGAGTTTTAGTACAAAACAAAATGCAAGAAAACTTGCTTAAAAATGCAAAATTTGCGAAATTCTGAGATATGAAGGCCAAATCACATATCGTGATACTACACGAAATAGTATCGAAATATTGGTAAAAATGAATATATTTACGTAATATCAAACTAAATGAAAAACGTGAAAAAAGTCATTATTATACCAAATTTGAGGATTTTAACTTCGAATCATAGAGCGACGTTTCGTATTTTTTAAACCATAGAAAAGACGTATAAAGATGTTGCTTCCAATACAAATGATAAAAATCAATGTGTTTTCATTAAAATTAACTAAAATGTTCCTGATTTTCGGTTTATATTACCGATGGAAGATGTACACGTAAAACCGTTCTAATCCGGCTGAAACGTCGATATATGCAATAAAAACAGAACTTCTCCCCTTTTAAATATCTTACTCAGTATTTTAACGAGAAACAAATAGATGATTGAAAATGAAGTATTTAAGGTTATTTTCTGATCAATTATGTGTTTGCATAATTTTTATCGTATATATAATGAATTAATAACAATAAACTGAAAATTCACAAAAACGTGGAAAAACGGCCTAATTCGATGATATTTTGTTTAAATCACATAAAGGAAAAGGGGATGATAAACGTCAAAATATTGCTAAATTCGATGATTTTTAGTACAAAACAAAATGCAAGAAAACTTGCTTAAAATGCAAAATTTGCGAAATTCTGAGATTTGAAGGCCAAATCACATATCGTGAGAAAACATGTAATAGTATCGAAATATTGGTAAAAATGAATATATATACGTAAAATCACACTACATGAAAAACGTGAAAAAAGTCACTATATTACCAAATTTGAGGATTTTAACTTCAAATCATAGAGCGAGGTTTCGTATTATTTAGAACCAAGAAAAGACATATGACAATGTTGTTTCCAAATACAAATGACAAAAATCAATGTGTTTTCATTAAAATTAACTAAAATGTTCCTGATTTTCGGTTTTTATTACCGATGGAAGATGTACACGTAAAACCGTTCTAATCCGGCTGAAACGTCGATATATGCAATAAAAACAGAACTTCTCCCCTTTTAAATATCTTACTCATTATTTTAACGAGAAACAAATAGATGATTGAAAATGAAGTATTTGAGGTTATTTTCTGATCAATTATGTGTTTGCATAATTTTTATCGTATATATAATGAATTAATAACAATAAACTGAAAATTCACAAAAACGTGGAAAAACGGCCCTAATTCGATGATATTTTGTTTAAATCACATAAAGGAAAAGGGGATGATAAAGGTCAAAATATTGCTAAATTCGATGATTTTTAGTACAAAACAAAATGCAAGAAAACTTGCTTAAAATGCAAAATTTGCGAAATTCTGAGATTTGAAGGCCAAATCACATATCGTGAGAAAACATGAAGTAGTATCGAAATATTGGTAAAAATGAATATATTTACGTAAAATCACACTACATGAAAAACGTGAAAAAAGTCATTATATTACCATATTTGAGGATTTTAACTTCAAATCATAGAGCGACGTTTCGTATTATTTAGATCCAAGAAAAGACATATGACAATGTTGTTTCCAATACAAATGATAAAAATCAATGTTTTTTCATTAGATTTAACTAAAACGTTCCTGATTTTCCGTTTATATTACCGATGGAAGATGTACACGTAAAACCGTTCTAATCCGGATGAAACGTCGATATATGCAATAAAAACCGAACTTCTCCCCTTTTAAATATCTTACTCATTATTTTAACGAGAAACAAATAGATGATTGAAAATGAAGTATTTAAGGTTATTTTCTGATCAATTATGTGTTTGCATAATTTTTATCGTATATATAATGAATTAATAACAATAAACTGAAAATTCACAAAAACTTGGAAAAACGGCCTAATTCGATGATATTTTGTTTAAATCACATAAAGGAAAAGGGGATGATAAAGGTCAAAATATTGCTAAATTCGATGATTTTTAGTACAAAACAAAATGCAAGAAAACTTGCTTAAAAATGCAAAATTTGCGAAATTCTGAGATTTGAAGGCAAAATCACATATCGAGAGAAACATGTTGTAGTATCGAAATATTGGTAAAAACGAATATATATACCTAAAATCACACTACATGAATAACGTGAAAAAAGTCACTATATTACCATATTTGAGGATTTTAACTTCAAATCATAGAGCGAGGTTTCGTATTATTTAGATCCAAGAAAAGACATGACAATGTTGTTTCAAATACAAATGATAAAAATCAATGTGTTTTCATTAGAATTAACTAAAATGTTCGTGATTTTCCGTTTATATTACCGATGGAAGATGTACACGTAAAACCGTTCTAATCCGGATGAAACGTCGATATATGCAATAAAAACAGAACTTCTCCCCTTTTAAATATCTTACTCATTATTTTAACGAAAAACAAATAGTTGATTGAAAATGAAGTATTTAAGGTTATTTTCTAATCAATTATGTGTTTGCATAATTTTTATCGTATATTTAATGAATTAATAACAATAAACTGAAAATTCACAAAAACGTGGAAAAAGAGCAAAATATTGCTAATTCGATGATATTTTGTTTATATCACATAAAGGAAAAGGGGATGATAAAGGTCAAAATATTGCTAAATTCGATGATTTTTAGTACAAAACAAAATGCAAGAAAACTTGCTTAAAATGCAAAATTTGCGAAAATCTGAGATATGAAGGCCAAATCACATATCGTGATAAAACATGAAATAGTATCGAAATATTGGTAAAAACGAATATATTTACGTAAAATCAAACTACATGAAAAACGTGAAAAAGTCATTATTATACCATATTTGAGGATTTTAACTTCGAATCATAGAGCGAGGTTTCGTATTATTTAGATCAAAGAAAAGACGATGACAATGTTGTTTCAAATACAAATGACAAAAATCAATGTGTTTTCATTAAAATTAACTAAAATGTTCCTGATTTTCGGTTTATATTACCGATGGAAGATGTACACGTAAAACCGTTCTAATCCGGCTGAAACGTCGATATATGCAATAAAAACAGAACTTCTCCCCTTTTAAATATCTTACTCAGTATTTTAACGAGAAACAAATAGATGATTGAAAATGAAGTATTTAAGGTTATTTTCTGATCAATTATGTGTTTGCATAATTTTTATCGTATATATAATGAATTAATAACAATAAACTGAAAATTCACAAAAACGTGGAAAAACGGCCAAATATTGCCTAATTCGATGATATTTTGTTTAAATCACATAAAGGAAAAGGGGATGATAAACGTCAAAATATTGCTAAATTCGATGATTTTTAGTACAAAACAAAATGCAAGAAAACTTGCTTAAAAATGCAATTTATGCGAAAATCTGAGATTTGAAGGCCAAATCACATATCGTGATACTACATGAAATAGTATCAAAATATTGGTAAAAATTAATATATTTACGTAATATCAAACTACATGAAAAACGTGAAAAAAGTCATTATTATACCATATTTGAGGATTTTAACTTCGAATCATAGAGCGACGTTTCGTATTTTTTAGACCCAAGAAAAGACGTATAAAGATATTGCTTCCAATACAAATGACAAAAATCAATGTGTTTTCATTAAAATTAACTAAAAGGTTCCTGATTTTCGGTTTATATTACCGATGGAAGATGTACACGTAAAACCGTTTTAATCCGGCTGAAAAGTCGATATATGCAATAAAAACAGAACTTCTCCCATTTTCAATATCTTACTCAGTATTTTAACGAGAAACAAATAGATGATTGAAAATGAAGTATTTAAGGTTATTTTCTGATCAATTATGTGTTTGCATAATTTTTATCGTATATATAATGAATTAATAACAATAAACTGAAAATTCACAAAAACGTGGAAAAACGGCCTAATTCGATGATATTTTGTTTAAATCACATAAAGGAAAAGGGGATGATAAAGGTCAAAATATTGCTAAATTCGATGATTTTTAGTACAAAACAAAATGCAAGAAAACTTGCTTAAAAATGCAAAATTTGCGAAATTCTGAGATTTGAAGGCCAAATCACATATCGTGAGAAAACATGAAGTAGTATCGAAATATTGGTAAAAATGAATATATATACGTAAAATCACACTACATGAATAACGTGAAAAAAGTCACTATATTACCATATTTGAGGATTTTAACTTCAAATCATAGAGCGAGGTTTCGTATTATTTAGAACCAAGAAAAGACATGACAATATTGTTTCAAATACAAATGATAAAAATCAATGTGTTTTCATTAGAATTAACTAAAATGTTCCTGATTTTCCGTTTATATTACCGATGGAAGATGTACACGTAAAACCGTTCTAATCCGGCTGAAACGTCGATATATGCAATAAAAACAGAACTTCTCCCCTTTTAAATATCTTACTCAGTATTTTAACGAGAAACAAATAGATGATTGAAAATGAAGTATTTAAGGTTATTTTCTGATCAATTATGTGTTTGCATAATTTTTATCGTATATATAATTAAATAATAACAATAAACTGAAAATTCACAAAAACGTGGAAAAATGGCCTAATTCGATGATATTTTGTTTAAATCACATAAAGGAAAATGGGTTGATAAAGGTCAAAATATTGCTAAATTCGATGATTTTTAGTACAAAACAAAATGCAAGAAAACTTGCTTAAAAATGCAAAATTTGCGAAATTCTGAGATATGAAGGCCAAATCACATATCGTGAGAAAACATGAAGTAGTATCGAAATATTGGTAAAAACGAATATATATACCGTAAAATCACACTACATGAATAACGTGAAAAAAGTCACTATATTACCATATTTGAGGATTTTAACTTCAAATCATAGAGCGAGGTTTCGTATTATTTAGATCCAAGAAAAGACATATGACAATGTTGTTTCAAATACAAATGATAAAAATCAATGTGTTTTCATTAGATTTAACTAAAACGTTCCTGATTTTCCGTTTATATTACCGATGGAAGATGTACACGTAAAACCGTTCTAATCCGGCTGAAACGTCGATATATGCAATAAAAACAGAACTTCTCCCCTTTTAAATATCTTACTCAGTATTTTAACGAGTAACAAATAGTTGATTGAAAATGAAGTATTTAAGGTTATTTTCTGATCAATTATGTGTTTGCATAATTTTTATCGTATATATAATGAATTAATAACAATAAACTGAAAATTCACAAAAACGTGGAAAAACGGCCTAATTCGATGATATTTTGTTTAAATCACATAAAGGAAAAGGGGATGATAAAGGTCAAAATATTGCTAAATTCGATGATTTTTAGTACAAAACAAAATGCAAGAAAACTTGCTTAAAAATGCAAAATTTGCGAAATCTGAGATTTGAAGGCAAAATCACATATCGAGAGAAACATGTTGTAGTATCGAAATATTGGTAAAAACGAATATATATACCAAAATCAAACTACATGAATAACGTGAAAAAAGTCACTATATTACCATATTTGACGATTTTAACTTCAAATCATAGAGCGAGGTTTCGTATTATTTTGATCCAAGAAAAGACATGACAATGTTGTTTCAAATACAAATGATAAAAATCAATGTGTTTTCATTAGAATTAACTAAAACGTTCCTGATTTTCCGTTTATATTACCGATGGAAGATGTACACGTAAAATCGCTCTAATCCGGCTGAAACGTCGATATATGCAATAAAAACAGAACTTCTCCCCTTTTCAATATCTTACTCAGTATTTTAACGAAAAACAAATAGTTGATTGAAAATGAAGTGTTTAAGGTTTATTTCTAATCAATTATGTGTTTGCAAATTTTTATCGTATATTTAATGAATTAATAACAATAAACTGAAAATTCACAAAAACGTGGAAAAACGGCAAAATATTGCCTAATTCGATGATATTTTGTTTATATCACATAAAGGAAAAGAGGATGATAAACGTCAAAATATTGCTGAATTCGATGATTTTAAGTACGAAACAAAATGCAAGAAAACTTGCTTAAAATGCAATATATATGCGAAAATCTGATATATGAAGGCCAAATCACATATCGTGATACTACATGAAATAGTATCGCAATACTGGTAAAAATGAATATATTTAAGTAATATCAAACTACATGAAAAACGTGAAAAAGTCAATATTATACCAAATTTGAGGATTTTAACTTCGAATCATAAAGCGACGTTTCGTATTTTTTAGACCCTAGAAAAGACGAATTGTTGCTTCCAATACAAATGACAAAAATCAATGTGTTTTCATTAAAATTAACTAAAATGTTCCAGATTTTCGGTTTATATTACCGATTGAAGATGTACACGTAAAACCGTTCTACTCCGGCTGAAACGTCGATATATGCAATAAAAACAGAAATTCTCCCCTTTTAAATATCTTACTCAGTATTTTAACGAGAAACAAATAGATGATTGAAAATGAAGTATTAAAGGTTATTTTCTGATCAATTATGTGTTTGCATAATTTTTATCGTATATATAATGAATTAATAACAATAAACTGAAAATTCACAAAAACGTGGAAAAACGGCCAAATATTGCCTAATTCGGTGATATTTTGTTTAAATCACATAAAGGAAAAGGGGATGATAAACGTCAAATTATTGCTAAATTCGATGATTTTTAGTACAAAACAAAATGCAAGAAAACTTGCTTAAAAATGCAATTTTATGCGAAAATCTGAGATTTGAAGGCCAAATCACATATCGGTATACTACATGAAATAGTATCGAAATATTGGTAAAAATGAATATATTTACGTAATATCAAACTACTTGAAAAACGTGAAAAAAGTCATTATTATACCAAATTTGAGGATTTTAACTTCGAATCATAGAGCGACGTTTCGTATTTTTTAGACCCATTGAAAAGACGTATAAAGATATTGCTTCCAATACAAATGATGAAAATCAATGTGTTTTCATTAAAATTAACTAAAATGTTCCTGATTTTCGGTTTATGTTACCGATGGAAGATGTACACGTAAAACCGTTCTAATCCGGCTGAAACGTCGATATATGCAATAAAAACAGAACTTCTCCCCTTTTAAATATCTTACTCAGTATTTTAACGAGAAACAAATAGATGATTGAAAATGAAGTATTTAAGGTTATTTTCTGATCAATTATGTGTTTGCATAATTTTTATCGTATATATAATGAAATAATAACAATAAACTGAAAATTCACCAAAACGTGGAAAAACGGCCTAATTCGATGATATTTTGTTTAAATCACATAAAGGAAAATGGGTTGATAAAGGTCAAAATATTGCTAAATTCGATGATTTTTAGTACAAAACAAAATGCAAGAAAACTTGCTTAAAAATGCAAAATTTGCGAAATTCTGAGATATGAAGGCCAAATCACATATCGTGAGAAAACATGAAGTAGTATCGAAATATTGGTAAAAACGAATATATATACGTAAAATCACACTACATGAACAACGTGAAAAAAGTCATTATATTACCATATTTGAGGATTTTAACTTCAAATCATAGAGCGAGGTTTCGTATTATTTAGATCCAAGAAAAGACATATGACAATGTTGTTTCAAATACAAATGATAAAAATCAATGTTTTTTTATTAGATTTAACTAAAACGTTCCTGATTTTCCGTTTATATTACCGATTGAAGATGTACACGTAAAACTGTTCTAATCCGGCAGAAAAGTCGATATATGCAATAAAAAGAGAACTTCTCCCCTTTTAAATATCTTACTCAGTATTTTAACGAGTAACAAATATATGATTGAAAATGAAGTATTTAAGGTTATTTTCTAATCAATTATGTGTTTGCATAACTTTTATCGTATATTTAATGAATTAATAACAATAAACTGAAAATTCACAAAAACTTGGAAAAACGGCCTAATTCGATGATATTTTGTTTAAATCACATAAAGGAAAAGGGGATGATAAAGGTCAAAATATTGCTAAATTCGATGATTTTTAGTACAAAACAAAATGCAAGAAAACTTGCTTAAAAATGCAAAATTTGCGAAATTCTGAGATTTGAAGGCAAAATCACATATCGAGAGAAACATGTTGTAGTATCGAAATATTGGTAAAAACGAATATATATACCAAAAATCACACTACATGAATAACGTGAAAAAAGTCACTATATTACCATATTTGACGATTTTAACTTCAAATCATAGAGCGAGGTTTCGTATTATTTTGATCCAAGAAAAGACATGACAATGTTGTTTCAAATACAAATGATAAAAATCAATGTGTTTTCATTAGAATTAACTAAAACGTTCCTGATTTTCCGTTTATATTACCGATGGAAGATGTACACGTAAAATCGCTCTAATCCGGCTGAAACGTCGATATATGCAATAAAAACAGAACTTCTCCCCTTTTCAATATCCTACTCAGTATTTTAACGAAAAACAAATAGTTGATTGAAAATGAAGTGTTTAAAGTTTATTTCTAATCAATTATGTGTTTGAAAAATTCTTATCGTATATTTAATGAATTAATAACAATAAACTGAAAATTCACAAAAACGTGGAAAAAGAGCAAAATATTGCGTAATTCGATGATATTTTGTTTATATCACATAAAGGAAAAGAGGATGATAAACGTCAAAATATTGCTGAATTCGATGATTTGTAGTACGAAACAAAATGGAGGAAAACTTGCTTAAAATGCAATATTATGCGAAAATCTGAGATATGAAGGCCAAATCATATATCGTGATACTACATAAAATAGTATCGCAATATTGGTAAAAATGAATATATTTACGTAATATCAAACTACATGAAAAACGTGAAAAAGTCATTATTATACGAAATTTGAGGATTTTAACTTCGAATCATAGAGCGACGTTTCGTATATTTTAGACCCTAGAAAAGACGAATAAAGATGTTGCTTCCAAAACAAATGACAAAAATCAATGTATTTTCATTAAAATTAACTAAAATGTTCCTGATTTTCGGTTTTTATTACCGATGGAAGATGTACACGTACAACCGTTCTAATCTGGCTGAAACGTCGATATATGCAATAAAAACAGAACTTCTCCCCTTATAAATATCTTACTCATTATTTTAACGAGAAACAAAAAGATGATTGAAAATGAAGTATTTGAGGTTATTTTCTGATCAATTATGTGTTTGCATAATTTTTATCGTATATATAATGAATTAATAACAATAAACTGAAAATTCACAAAAACGTGGAAAAACGGCCAAATATTGCCTAATTCGATGATATTTTATTTAAATCACATAAAGGAAAAGGGGATGATAAACGTCAAATTATTGCTAAATTCGATGATTTTTAGTACAAAACAAAATGTAAGAAAACTTGCTTAAAAATGCAATTTTATGCGAAAATCTGAGATTTAAAGGCCAAATCACATATCGGTATACTACATGAAATAGTATCGAAATATTGGTAAAAATGAATATATTTACGTAATATCAAACTACTTGAAAAACGTGAAAAAAGTCATTATTATACCAAATTTGAGGATTTTAACTTCGAATCAAAGAGCGACGTTTCGTTTTTTTTAAACCATTGAAAAGACGTATAAAGATATTGCTTCCAATACAAATGATGAAAATCAATGTGTTTTCATTAAAATTAACTAAAATGTTCCTGATTTTCGGTTTATGTTACCGATGGAAGATGTACACGTAAAACCGTTCTAATCCGGCTGAAACGTCGATATATGCAATAAAAACAGAACTTCTCCCCATATAAATATATTACTCAGTATTTTAACGAGAAACAAAAATATGATTGAAAATGAAGTATTTAAGGTTATTTTCTGATCAATTATGTGTTTCCATAATTTTTGTCGTATATATAATGAACTAATAACAGTAAACTGAAAATTCACAAAAACTTGGAAAAACGGCCTAATTCGATGATATTTTGTTTAAATCACATAAAGGTCAAAATATTGCTAAATTCGATGATTTTTAGTACAAAACAAAATGCAAGAAAACGCGTAAAATGCAAAATTTGCGAAATTCTGAGATTTGAAATCCAAATCACATATCGTGAGAAAACATGTAGTAGTATCGAAATATTGGTAAAACGAAAATATATACCTAAAATCACACTACATGAATAACGTGAAAAAAGTCACTATATTACCATATTTGAGGATTTTAACTTCAAATCATAGATCGAGGTTTCGTATTATTTAGAACCAAGAAAAGACATATGACAATGTTGTTTTAAATACAAATGACATAAATCAATGTTTTTTCATTAGATTATCTAAAACGTTCCTGATTTTCCGTTTATATTACCGATGGAAGATGTACACGTAAAACCGTTCTAATCCGGATGAAACGTCGATATATGCAATAAAAACAGAACTTCTCCCCTTTTAAATATCTTACTCATTATTTTAACGAGAAACAAATAGATGATTGAAAATGAAGTATTTAAGGTTATATTCTGATCAATTATGTGTTTGCATAATTTTTATCGTATATATAATTAAATAATAACAATAAACTGAAAATTCACAAAAACGTGGAAAAATGGCCTAATTCGATGATATTTTGTTTAAATCACATAAAGGAAAATGGGTTGATAAAGGTCAAAATATTGCTAAATTCGATGATTTTTAGTACAAAACAAAATGCAAGTAAACTTGCTTAAAAATGCAAAATTTGCGAAATTCTGAGATATGAAGGCCAAATCACATATCGTGAGAAAACATGAAGTAGTATCGAAATATTGGTAAAAACGAATAAATATATACGTAAAATCACACTACATGAACAACGTGAAAAAAGTCATTATATTACCATTTTTGAGGATTTTAACTTCAAATCATAGAGCGGGGTTTCGTATTATTTAGATCCAAGAAAAGACATATGACAATGTTGTTTCAAATACAAATGATAAAAATCAATGTTTTTTTATTAGATTTAACTAAAACGTTCCTGATTTTCCGTTTATATTACCGATTGAAGATGTACACGTAAAACTGTTCTAATCCGGCAGAAAAGTCGATATATGCAATAAAAAGAGAACTTCTCCCCTTTTAAATATCTTACTCAGTATTTTAACGAGTAACAAATATATGATTGAAAATGAAGTATTTAAGGTTATTTTCTGATCAATTATGTGTTTGCATAACTTTTATCGTATATATAATGAATTAATAACAATAAACTGAAAATTCACAAAAACTTGGAAAAACGGCCTAATTCGATGATATTTTGTTTAAATCACATAAAGGAAAAGGGGATGATAAAGGTCAAAATATTGCTAAATTTGATGATTTTTAGTACAAAACAAAATGCAAGAAAACTTGCTTAAAAATGCAAAATTTGCGAAATTCTGAGATTTGAAGGCAAAATCACATATCGAGAGAAACATGTTGTAGTATCGAAATATTGGTAAAAACGAATATATATACCAAAAATCACACTACATGAATAACGTGAAAAAAGTCACTATATTACCATATTTGACGATTTTAACTTCAAATCATAGAGCGAGGTTTCGTATTATTTTGATCCAAGAAAAGACATGACAATGTTGTTTCAAATACAAATGATAAAAATCAATGTGTTTTCATTAGAATTAACTAAAACGTTCCTGATTTTCCGTTTATATTACCGATGGAAGATGTACACGTAAAATCGCTCTAATCCGGCTGAAACGTCGATATATGCAATAAAAACAGAACTTCTCCCCTTTTCAATATCCTACTCAGTATTTTAACGAAAAACAAATAGTTGATTGAAAATGAAGTGTTTAAAGTTTATTTCTAATCAATTATGTGTTTGAAAAATTCTTATCGTATATTTAATGAATTAATAACAATAAACTGAAAATTCACAAAAACGTGGAAAAAGAGCAAAATATTGCGTAATTCGATGATATTTTGTTTATATCACATAAAGGAAAAGAGGATGATAAACGTCAAAATATTGCTGAATTCGATGATTTGTAGTACGAAACAAAATGCAAGAAAACTTGCTTAAAATGCAATATTATGCGAAAATCTGAGATATGAAGGCCAAATCATATATCGTGATACTACATAAAATAGTATCGCAATATTGGTAAAAATGAATATATTTACGTAATATCAAACTACATGAAAAACGTGAAAAAGTCATTATTATACGAAATTTGAGGATTTTAACTTCGAATCATAGAGCGACGTTTCGTATATTTTAGACCCTAGAAAAGACGAATAAAGATGTTGCTTCCAAAACAAATGACAAAAATCAATGTGTTTTCATTAAAATTAACTAAAATGTTCCTGATTTTCGGTTTTTATTACCGATGGAAGATGTACACGTAAAACCGTTCTAATCCGGCTGAAACGTCGATATATGCAATAAAAACAGAACTTCTCCCCTTTTAAATATCTTACTCATTATTTTAACGAGAAACAAAAAGATGATTGAAAATGAAGTATTTGAGGTTATTTTCTGATCAATTATGTGTTTGCATAATTTTTATCGTATATATAATGAATTAATAACAATAAACTGAAAATTCACAAAAACGTGGAAAAACGGCCAAATATTGCCTAATTCGATGATATTTTATTTAAATCACATAAAGGAAAAGGGGATGATAAACGTCAAATTATTGCTAAATTCGATGATTTTTAGTACAAAACAAAATGCAAGAAAACTTGCTTAAAAATGCAATTTTATGCGAAAATCTGAGATTTAAAGGCCAAATCACATATCGTGATACTACATGAAATAGTATCGAAATATTGGTAAAAATGAATATATTTACGTAATATCAAACTACATGAAAAACGTGAAAAAAGTCATTATTATACCAAATTTGAGGATTTTAACTTCGAATCATAGAGCGACGTTTCGTTTTTTTTAATCCATAGAAAAGACGTATAAAGATATTGCTTCCAATACAAATGATAAAAATCAATGTGTTTTCATTAAAATTAACTAAAATGTTCCTGATTTTCGGATTATGTTACCGATGGAAGATGTACACGTAAAACCGTTCTAATCCGGCTAAGACGTCGATATATGCAATAAAAACCGAACTTCTCCCCTTATAAATATATTACTCAGTATTTTAACGAGAAACAAAAATATGATTGAAAATGAAGTATTTAAGGTTATTTTCTGATCAATTATGTGTTTGCATCATTTTTATCGTATATATAATGAATTAATAACAATAAACTGAAAATTCACAAAAACTTGGAAAAACGGCCTAATTCGATGATATTTTGTTTAAATCACATAAAGGTCAAAATATTGCTAAATTCGATGATTTTTAGTACAAAACAAAATGCAAGAAAACTTGTTAAAAATGCAAAATTTGCGAAATTCTGAGATTTGAAATCCAAATCACATATCGTGAGAAAACATGTAGTAGTATCGAAATATTGGTAAAAAGAAAATATATACCTAAAATCACACTACATGAATAACGTGAAAAAAGTCACTATATTACCATATTTGAGGATTTTAACTTCAAATCATAGAGCGAGGTTTCGTATTATTTAGAACCAAGAAAAGACATATGACAATGTTGTTTTAAATACAAATGACATAAATCAATGTTTTTTCATTAGATTTAACTAAAACGTTCCTGATTTTCCGTTTATATTACCGATGGAAGATGTACACGTAAAACCGTTCTAATCCGGATGAAACGTCGATATATGCAATAAAAACAGAACTTCTCCCCTTTTAAATATCTTACTCATTATTTTAACGAGAAACAAATAGATGATTGAAAATGAAGTATTTAAGGTTATTTTCTGATCAATTATGTGTTTGCATAATTTTTATCGTATATATAATTAAATAATAACAATAAACTGAAAATTCACAAAAACGTGGAAAAATGGCCTAATTCGATGATATTTTGTTTAAATCACATAAAGGAAAATGGGTTGATAAAGGTCAAAATATTGCTAAATTCGATGATTTTTAGTACAAAACAAAATGCAAGAAAACTTGCTTAAAAATGCAAAATTTGCGAAATTCTGAGATTTGAAGGCAAAATCACATATCGAGAGAAACATGTTGTAGTATCGAAATATTGGTAAAAACGAATATATATACCTAAAATCACACTACATGAATAACGTGAAAAAAGTCACTATATTACCATATTTGACGATTTTAACTTCAAATCATAGAGCGAGGTTTCGTATTATTTTGATCCAAGAAAAGACATGACAATGTTGTTTCAAATACAAATGATAAAAATCAATGTGTTTTCATTAGAATTAACTAAAACGTTCCTGATTTTCGGTTTATATTACCGATGGAAGATGTACACGTAAAACCGCTCTAATCCGGCTGAAACGTCGATATATGCAATAAAAACAGAACTTCTCCCCTTTTAAATATCTTACTCAGTATTTTAACGAGAAACAAATAGTTGATTGAAAATGAAGTATTTAAGGTTATTTTCTGAATCAATTATGTGTTTGCATAATTTTTATCGTATATTTAATGAATTAATAACAATAAACTGAAAATTCACAAAAACGTGGAAAAACGAGCAAAATATTGCGTAATTCGATGATATTTTGTTTAAATCACATAAAGGAAAAGGGGATGATAAAGGTCAAAATATTGCTAAATTCGATGATTTTTAGTACAAAACAAAATGCAAGAAAACTTGCTTAAAATGCAAAATTTGCGAAATTCTGAGATTTGAAGGCCAAATCACATATCGTGAGAAAACATGTAATAGTATCGAAATATTGGTAAAAATGAATATATATACGTAAAATCACACTACATGAATAACGTGAAAAAGTCACTATATTACCATATTTGAGGATTTTAACTTCAAATCATAGAGCGAGGTTTCGTATTATTTAGATCCAAGAAAAGACGATGACAATGTTGTTTCAAATACAAATGATAAAAATCAATGTGTTTTCATTAAAATTAACTAAAATGTTCCTGATTTTCGGTTTATATTACCGATGGAAGATGTACACGTAAAACCGTTCTAATCCGGCTGAAACGTCGATATATGCAATAAAAACAGAACTTCTCCCCTTTCCAAATATCTTACTCAGTATTTTAACGAGAAACAAATAGATGATTGAAAATGAAGTATTTAAGGTTATTTTCTGATCAATTATGTGTTTGCATAATTTTTATCGTATATTTAATGAGTTAATAACAATAAACTGAAAATTCACAAAAACGTGGAAAAACGGCAAAATATTGCCTAATTCGATGATATTTTGTTTAAATCACATAAAGGAAAAGGGGATGATAAACGTCAAAATATTGCTGAATTCGATGATTTTTAGTACGAAACAAAATGCAAGAAAACTTGCTTAAAATGCAATATTATGCGAAAATCTGAGATTTAAAGGCCAAATCACATATCGTGATACTACATGAAATAGTATCGAAATATTGGTAAAAATGAATATATTTACGTAATATCAAACTACATGAAAAACGTGAAAAAAGCCATTATTATACCAAATTTGAGGATTTTAACTTCGAATCATAGAGCGACGTTTCGTTTTTTTTAAACCATAGAAAAGACGTATAAGGATATTGCTTCCAATACAAATGATAAAAATCAATGTGTTTTCATTAAAATTAACTAAAATGTTCCTGATTTTCGGTTTATATTACCGATGGAAGATGTACACGTAAAACCGTTCTAATCCGGCTGAAACGTCGATATATGCAATAAAAACAGAAATTCTCCCCTTTTAAATATCTTACTCAGTATTTTAACGAGAAACAAATAGATGATTGAAAATGAAGTATTTAAGGTTATTTTCTGATCAATTATGTGTTTGCATAATTTTTATCGTATATATAATGAACTAATAACAATAAACTGAAAATTCACAAAAACTTGGAAAAACGGCCTAATTCGATGATATTTTGTTTAAATCACATAAAGGAAAAGGGGATGATAAAGGTCAAAATATTGCTAAATTCGATGATTTTTAGTACAAAACAAAATGCAAGAAAACTTGCTTAAAAATGCAAAATTTGCGAAATTCTGAGATATGAAGGCCAAATCACATATCGTGAGAAAACATGTAGTAGTATCGAAATATTGGTAAAAACGAATATATATACATAAAATCACACTACATGAATAACGTGAAAAAAGTCACTATATTACCATATTTGAGGATTTTAACTTCAAATCATACAGCGAGGTTTCGTATTATTTCGATCCAAGAAAAGACATATGACAATGTTGTTTCAAATACAAATGATAAAAATCAATGTGTTTTCATTATAATTAACTAAAATGTTCCTGATTTTCCGTTTATATTACCGATGGAAGATGTACACGTAAAACCGTTCTAATCCGGATGAAACGTCGATATATGCAATAAAAACAGAACTTCTCCCCTTTTAAATATCTTACTCATTATTTTAACGAGAAACAAATAGTTGATTGAAAATGAAGTATTTAAGGTTAATTTCTGATCAATTATGTGTTTGCATAATTTTTATCGTATATATAATGAATTAATAACAATAAACTGAAAATTCACAAAAACGTGGAAAAAACAGCAAAAATTGCCTAATTCGATGATATTTTGTTTAAATCACATAAAGGAAAAGAGGATGATAAACGTCAAAATATTGCTAAATTCGATGATTTTTAGTACAAAACAAAATGCAAGAAAACTTGCTTAAAATGCAAAATTAAACGAAAATCTGAGATTTGAAGGCCAAATCACATATCGTGAGACTACATGAAATAGTATCGAAATATTGGTAAAAATGAATATATTTACGTAATATCAAACTACATGAAAAACGTGAAAAAAGTCATTATATTACCATATTTGAGGATTTTAACTTCAAATCATAGAGCGACGTTTCGTATTTTTTAGACCCAAGAAAAGACGTATAACAATGTTGTTTCCAATACAAATGATAAAAATCAATGTGTTTTCATTAAAATTAACTAAAACGTTCCTGATTTTCCGTTTATATTACCGATGGAAGATGTACACGTAAAACCGTTCTAATCCGGCTGAAACGTCGATATATGCAATAAAAACAGAAATTCTCCCCTTTTAAATATCTTACCCAGTATTTTAACGAGAAACAAATAGATGATTGAAAATGAAGTATTTAAGGTTATTTTCTGATCAATTATGTGTTTGCATAATTTTTATCGTATATATAATGAATTAATAACAATAAACTGAAAATTCACAAAAACGTGGAAAAACGGCCTAATTCGATGATATTTTGTTTAAATCACATAAAGGAAAAGGGGATGATAAAGGTCAAAATATTGCTAAATTCGATGATTTTTAGTACAAAACAAAATGCAAGAAAACTTGCTTAAAAATGCAAAATTTGCGAAATTCTGAGATTTGAAGGCCAAATCACATATCGTGAGAAAACATGAAGTAGTATCGAAATATTGGTAAAAATGAATATATATACGTAAAATCACACTACATGAATAACGTGAAAAAGTCACTATATTACCATATTTGAGGATTTTATCTTCAAATCATAGAGCGAGGTTTCGTATTATTTAGATCCAAGAAAAGACATATGACAATGTTGTTTCAAATACAAATGATAAAAATCAATAGGTTTTCATTAGAATTAACTAAAATGTTCCTGATTTTCGGGTTATATTACCGATGGAAGATTTATACCTAAAACCGCTCTAATCCGGCTGAAACGTCGATATATGCAATAATAACAGAACTTCTCCCTCTTTTCAATATCTTACTCGGTACTTTAACGAGAAACAAATAGTTGATTGAAATGAAGTGTTTAAGGTTAATTTCTAATCAATTATGTGTTTGCATCATTTTTATCGTATATTTAATGAATTAATAACAATAAACTGAAAATTCACAAAAACGTGGAAAAACAGCAAAATATTGCCTAATTCGATGATATTTTGTTTATATCACATAGAGGAAAAGGGAATGATAAATGTCAAAATATTGCTGAATTCGATGATTTTTAGTACGAAACAAAATGCAAGAAAACTTGCTCAAAATGCAATATTATGCGAAAATCTGAGATTTGAAGGCCAAATCACATATCGTGATACCACATGAAATAGTATCGAAATATTGGTAAAAATGAATATATTTACGTAATATCAAACTACATGAAAAACGTGAAAGAAGTCATTATTATACCATATTTGAGGATTTTAACTTCGAATCATAAAGCGACGTTTCGTATTTTTTAGACCCTAGAAAAGACGTATAAAGATGTTGCTTCCAATACAAATGACAAAAATCAATGTGTTTTCATTAAAATTAACTAAAATGTTCCTGATTTTCGGTTTATATTACCGATGGAAGATGTACACGCAAAACCGTTCTAATCCGGCTGAAACGTCGTTATATGCAATAAAAACAGAACTTCTCAACTTTTCATTGTCTTAGTCAGTATTTTAACGAGAAACAAATAGATGATTGAAAATGAAGTATATAAGGTTATTTTTTTATCAATTATGTGTTTGCATAATTATTATCGTATATATAATGAATTAATAACAATAAACTAAAAATTCACAAAAACGTGGAAAAACGGCCTATATCGATGATATTTTTTTTAATCACATAAAGGAAAAGGGGATGATAAAGGTCAAAATATTGCTAAATTCGATGATTTTTAGTACAAAACAAAATGCAAGAAAACTTGCTTAAAAAGGCAAAATTTGCGAAATTCTGAGATTTGAAGGCCAAATCACATATCGTGAGAAAACATGATGTAGTATCGAAATATTGGTAAAAACGAATATATATACATAAAATCACACTACATGAATAACGTGAAAAAAGTCACTATATTACCATATTTGAGGATTTTAACTTCAAATCATAGAGCGAGGTTTCGTATTATTTAGATCCAAGAAAAGACATATGACAATGTTGTTTCAAATACAAATGATAAAAATCAATGTGTTTTCATTAGAATTAACTAAAATGTTCCTGATTTTCCGTTTATATTACCGATGGAAGATGTACACGTAAAACCGCTCTAATCCGGCTGAAACGTCGATATATGCAATAAAAACAGAACTTCTCCACTTTCCAATATCTTACTCAGTATTTTAACGAGAAACAAATAGTTGATTGAAAATGAAGTGTTTAAGGTTAATTTCTAATCAATTATGTGTTTGCATCATTTTAATCGTATATTTAATGAATGAATAGCAATAAACTGAAAATTCACAAAAACGTGGAAAAACAGCAAAATATTGCCTAATTCGATGATATTTTGTTTATATCACATAAAGGAAAAGGGGATGATAAAGGTCAAAATATTGCTAAATTCGATGATTTTTAGTACGAAACAAAATGCAAGAAAACTTGCTTAAAAAAGCAAAATTTGCGAAATTCTGAGATTTGAAGTCCAAATCACATATCGTGAGAAAACATGATGTAGTATCGAAATATTGGTAAAAACGAATATATATACCTAAAATCACACTACATGAAAAACGTGAAAAAAGTCACTATATTACCATATTTGAGGATTTTAACTTTAAATCATAGAGCGAGGTTTCGTATGATTTAGATCCAAGAAAAGACATGACAATGTTGTTTCAAATACAAATGATAAAAATCAATGTGTTTTCATTAGAATTAACTAAAATGTTCCTGATTTACCGTTTATTTTACCGATGGAAGACGTACACGTAAAACCGCTCTAATCCGGCTGAAACTTCGATATATGCAATAGAAATTCTTCCCTTTTAAATATCTTACTCAGTATTTTAACGAGAAACAAATAGATGATTGAAAATGAAGTGTTTAAGGTTATTTTCTGATCAATTATGTGTTTGCATAATTTTTATCGTATATATAATGAATTAATAACAATAAACTGAAAATTCACAAAAACGTGGAAAAAAATTCGTGGAAATCACATAAAGGAAAAGGGGATGATAAACGTCAAAATATTGCCTATTTCGATGATATTTTGTTTAAATCACATAAAAGTATCGAAATATTGGTAAAAATGAATAATTACGTAATATCAAACTACATGATTGAAAAAGTCATTATTATACCGAGGATTTTAACTTCGAATCATAGAGCGACGTTTCGTATTATTTAGACCCTAGAAAAGACGAATAAAGATGTTGCTTCCAATACAAATGATAAAAATCAATGTATTAAAATTAACCCTGATTTTCGGGACCGATGAAGATGTACACGTAAAACCGCTCTAATCCGGCTGAAACGTCGATATATGCAATAAAAACAGAACTTCTCCCCTTTCCAATATCTTACTCAGTATTTTAACGAGAAACAAATAGTTGATTGAAAATTAAGTGTTTAAGATTAATTTCTAATCAATTATGTGTTTGCATCATTTTTATCGTATATTTAATGAATTAATAGCAATAAACTGAAAATTCACAAAAACGTGGAAAAACAGCAAAATATTGCCTAATTCGATGATATTTTGTTTATAAAGGAAAAAGGGGATGATAAACGTCAAAATATTGCTGAATTCGATGATTTTCAGTACGTTTTTCTTTCACGTTTTTCATGTAGTTTGATATTACGTAAATATATTCATTTTTACCAATATTTCGATACTATTTCATGTAGTATCACGATATGTGATTTGGCCTTCAAATCTAAGATTTTCGCATAATATTGCATTTTAAGCAAGTTTTCTTGCATTTTGTTTCGTACTAAAAATCATCGAATTCAGCAATATTTTGACGTTTATCATCCCCTGTTCCTTTATGTGATATAAACAAAATATCATCGAATTAGGTAATATTTTGCTGTTTTTCCACGTTTTTGTGAATTTTCAGTTTATTGCTATTAATTCAATAAATATACGATAAAAATGATGCAAACACATAATTGATTAGAAATTAACCTTAAACACTTAATTTTCAATCAACTATTTGTTTCTCGTTAAAATACGGAGTAAGATATTGGAAAGGGGAGAAGTTCGGTTTTTATTGCATATATCTACGTTTCAGCCGGATTAGAGCGGTTTTACGTGTACATCTTCCATCGGTAATATAAACGGAAAATCAGGATCATTTTAGTTATTTCTATTGAAAACACATTGATTTTTATCATTTGCATTTGAAACAACATTGTCATATGTCTTTTCTTGGATCTAAATAATACGAAACCTCGCACTATGATTTGAAGTTAAAATCCTCATATATGGTAATATAGTGACTTTTTTCACGTTATTCATGTAGTGTGATTTTACGTATATATATTCGTTTTTACCAATATTTCGATACTACTTAATGTTTTCTCACGATATGTAATTTGGCCTTCAAATCTCAGAATTTCGCCAATTTTGCATTTTTAAGCAAGTTTTCTTGCATTTTGTTTTTACAAAAAATCATCGAATTTTGCAATATTTTGACCTTTATCATCCCCTTATCCTTTATGTGATTTAAACAAAATATCATCGAATTAGGCCGTTTTTCCACGTTTTTGTGAATTTTCAGTTTATTGTTATTAATTCATTATATATACGATAAAAATTATGCAGACACATAATTGATCAGAAAATAACCTTAAATACTTCATTTTCAATCATCTATTTGTTTCTCGTTAAAATACTGAGTAAAATATTGAAAAGGGGAGAAGTTCTGTTTTTATTGCATATATCGACGTTTCAACCGGATTAGAGCGGTTTTACGTGTACATCTTCCATCGGTAATATAAAATTTTACAATATGTTACTCAGTATTTTACGAGATCACTCTCTTGAGCCTCTGCATCCCACTCTTGACCCTCCGAATCACTCTCTTGCGCCTCTGCATCCCTCTCTTGAGCCTCTGAATCACTCTCTTGAGCCTCTGCATCACTCTCATGAGCCTTTGCATCCGTCTCCTAAGCCTCTGCAACACTCTCTTCAGTCTCTGCATCACTCTCTTAAGCCTCTGCATAACTCTCTTGAGCCTCTGAATCTCTCTCTTGAGGCCTCTGCATCACTCTCTCGAGCCTCTGCATCACTCTCTTGATCCTCTGCATCACTCTCTTGGGCCTCTGCATCACTCTCTTGAGCCTCTGCATCACTCTCTAGAGCCTCTGCATCACTCTCTTCAGCCTCTGCATCACTCTCTTAAGCCTCTGCTTCCCTCTTTTGATCCACTGCATCACTCTCTTGAGCCTCTGCAACACTCTCTTCAGCGTCTGCATCACTCTCTTAAGCCTCTGAATCCCTCTCCTGAGGCCTCTGCATAACTCTCTCGAGACTCTGCATCACTCTCTTGATTCTCTGCATCACTCTCTTGATTCTCTGCATCTCTCTCGTAAGCCTCTGAATCACTCTCTCGAGCCTCTGCATCACTCTCGTGATCCTCTGTATCACTCTCTTGAGTCTCTGCATCACTCTCTAGAGCCTTTGCATCACTCTCTTCAGCCTCTGCATCACTCTCTTAAGCCTCTGCTTCCCTCTCTTGATCCTCTGCATCACTCTCTTAAGCCTCTGCATCACTCTCGTAAGCCTCTAAATCACTCTCTTGAGCCTCTGTATCACTCTCTTGAGCCCCTGCATCCCTCACTTGAGCCTCTGCTTCACTCGCTTGAGCCTCTGCATCACTCTCGTAAGCTTCTGAATCACCCTGTTGAGCCTCTGCATCACTTTCTTGAGCCTCTTCATCACTCCCTTGAGCGTCTGCATCATTCTCTTTAGCCACTGCATCCCTCTCTTAAGCCTTTGCATCATTCACTTCAGCCTCTGTATTCCTCTCTTAAGCCTCTGCTTCACTCTCTTGATCCTCTACATCATTCACTTGTGCATCTGCATCACTCTCTTGAACCTCTGCATCACTCTCTTGAGCCTCTGCATCTCTCTCTTCAGCCTCTGCATCACTCTCTTGAGCCTCTGCATCACTCTCTTGAGCCTTTACATCCCTCTCTTGAGCCTTTGCATCACTCTCTTGAGCCTCTGCATCCCTCGCTTAAGCCTCTGCAACACTCTCTTCAGCCTCTGCATCACTCTCTTAAGCCTCTGCATCCCTCTCTTGAGCCTCTGCATCCTTCTCTTAAGCCTCTGCAACACTCTCTTCAGCCTCTGCATCACTCTCTTGAGCCTTTGCATCACTCTCTTGGGCATCTACATCCCTCTCCTAAGCCTCTGCAACACTCTCGTAAGCCTCTGAATCACTCTCTCGAGCCTCTCCATCACGCCAGTGATCCTCTGCATCACTCACTTGAGCCTCTGCTTCACTCTCTTGGGTCTCTGCATCACTCTCTAGAGCCTCTGCATCACTTTCTTCATCCTATGCATCCCTCTCTTAAGCCTCTGCATCTTTCTCTTGAGCCCCTGCATCATTCTCTTGAGCCTCTGCATCCCTCTCTTAAGCCTCTACTTCATTCTCTTGTGCCTCTGCATCACTCTCTTGAACCTCTGCATCAATCTCTTAAGCCTCTGCATCTCTCTCTTCAGCTTCTGCATCACTCTCTTGAGCCTCTGCATCACTCTCTTGAGCCTTTACATCCCTCTCTTGAGCCTCTGCATCCCTCTCTCAACCCTCTGCATCACTCTCTTGAGCCTTTGCATCTATCTCTTGAGCCTCTGCATCCCTCTCTTGAGCCTCTGCATCCCTCTCCTAAGCCTCTGCAACACTCTTCAGCCTCTGCATCACTCTCTTGAGCCTTTGCATCACTCTCTTGAGCATCTGCATCCCTCTTTTAAGCCTCTGCAACACACTCTTCAGCCTCTACATCACTCTCTTAAGCCTCTGCATCCCTTTTATGAGCCTCTGCATCACTTTCTTAAGCCTCTGCATCCCTTTCGTGACCCTCTGCATCACTCTCTTGAACTCCTGCATCCCTCTCATGAGCCTCTGCATCCCTCTCCTGAGACTTTGCATCGCTCTCTTAAGCCTCTGCATCCCTCTCTTGAGCGCCTTTGCGTCACTCTCAAGAGCCTCTGCATCCCTCTCTTGTGCCTCTGCATCCCTCACTTGAGTATCTGCATTTCTCTCTTGAGCCCTTGCATCCCTCTCTTGAGCCTCTGCATCCCTCGCTTGAGCCTCTGTATCCCTCTCCTTAGCCTCTGCATCACTTTCTGAAGCCTCTGCATCACTCTCGTAAGCCTCTGAATCACTCTCTTGAGCCTCTGCATCATTCTCTTGAACTCCGTCATCCCTCTCATGAGCCTGTGCATCCCTCTCTTGAGCCTTTGCATCACTCTGTTAAGCCTCTGCATCCCTCTCTTGAGCCTCTGCATCACTCTCAAGAGCCTCTGCATCCCTTTCTTGTGCGACTGCATCCGTCTCTTGAGCCTCTGCATCCCTCTCTTAAGCCTGTGCATCACTCTCTTAAGCCTGTGCATCATTCTCTTAAGCCTTTGAATCACTCTCTTCATCCTCTGCATCCCTCTCTTGAGCCTCTGCATCACTCTCAAGATTCTCTGCATCCCTCTCTTGTGCCTTTTCATCCCTCACTTGAGCGTCTGCATCCCTCTCTTGAGCGTCTGCATCCCTCTCTTGAACTCCTGCATCCCTCTCATGAGCCTCTGCATCACTCACTTGATCTATTGCGTCACTCTCCTAAGCCTCTGCATCCCTCTCTTGAGCCTCTGCGTCACTCTCAAGAACCTCTGCATCCCTCTCTTGTGCCTCTGCTTCCCTCACTTGAGCCTCTGCATCCCTCTCTTGAGCCGCTGCATCTCTCTCTTGAACCTCTGCATCCCTCTCTTGAGCCCCTGCATCCCTCTCTTAAGCCTCTGCAGCACTCTCTTAAGCCTCAGCATCACTCTCGTAAGCCTCTGAATCACTCTTTTGAAGCTTTCCATCCCTCCTTTGAGCCTCTGCATCACTCTCTTGAGCCTCTGCATCCCTCTCTTGAGTCTGTGCATCACTCTCCTAAGCCTCTGCATCCTTCTCTTAAGCCTCTGCATCACTCTGTTAAGCCTCTGCATCACTCTCGTAAGCCTCTGAATCACTCTCTTAAGCCTCTGCATCCTTCTCTTAAGCCTCTGCATCACTCTCTTAAGCCTCTGAATCCCTCTCCTGAGGCCTCTGCATCACTCTCTCGAGCCTCGGCATCACTCTCTTGATCCTCTGCATCACTATCTTGAGCCTCTGCATCACTCTCTTGAGCATCTGCATCACTCTCTAGAGCCTCTGCCTCACTCTCTTCAGCCTCTGCATCACTCTCTTAAGCCTCTGCTTCCCTCTCTTGATCCTCTGCATCACTCTCTTCAGCCTCTGCATCACTCTCTTAAGCCTCTGAATCACTCTCTTGAGCCTCTGCATCCCTCTCTTAAGCCTATGCATCACTATCGTAAGCCTCTGAATCACTCTTTTGAGCCTCAGCATCACTCTCTTGAGCCTTTGCATCCCTCTCCTAAGCCTCTGCAACACTCTCTTCAGCCTCTGCATCACTCTCTTAAGCCTCTGCATCACTCTCTTAAGCCTCTGAATCTCTCTTCTGAGGCCTCTGCATCACTCTCTCGAGCCTCTGCATCACTCTCTTGATCCTCTGCATCACTCTCTTGGGCCTCTGCATCACTCTCTTGAGGCTCTGCATCACTCTCTAGAGCCTCTGCATCACTCTCTTCACCCTCTGCATCACTCTCTTAAGCCTCTACTTCCCTCTTTTGATCCACTGCATCACTCTCTTGAGCCTTTGCAACACTCTCTTCAGCGTCTGCATCACTCTCTTAAGCCTCTGCATCCCTCTCTTGAGCCTCTGCATCCTTCTCTTAAGCCTCTGCAACACTCTCTTCAGCCTCTGCATCACTCTCTTGAGCCTTTGCATCACTCTCTTGGGCATCTGCATCCCTCTCCTAAGCCTCTGCAACACTCTCGTAAGCCTCTGAATCACTCTCTCGAGCCTCTCCATCACGCCCGTGATCCTCTGCATCACTCACTTGAGCCTCTGCTTCACTCTCTTGAGTCTCTGCATCACTCTCTAGAGCCTCTGCATCACTTTCTTCATCCTCTGCATCCCTCTCTTAAGCCTCTGCATCTTTCTCTTGAGCCCCTGCATCATTCTCTTGAGCCTCTGCATCCCTCTCTTAAGCCTCTACTTCATTCTCTTGTGCCTCTGCATCACTCTCTTGAACCTCTGCATCAATCTCTTAAGCCTCTGCATCTCTCTCTTCAGCTTCTGCATCACTCTCTTGAGCCTCTGCATCACTCTCTTGAGCCTTTACATCCCTCTCTTGAGCCTCTGCATCCCTCTCTCAAGCCTCTGCATCACTCTCTTGAGCCTTTGCATCTCTCTCTTGATCCTCTGCATCCCTCTCCTGAGCCTCTGCATCCCTCTCCTAAGCCTCTGCAACACTCTTCAGCCTCTGCATCACTCTCTTGAGCCTTTGCATCACTCTCTTGAGCATCTGCATCCCTCTCTTAAGCCTCTGCAACACACTCTTCAGCCTCTACATCACTCTCTTAAGCCTCTGCATCCCTTTTTTGAGCCTCTGCATCACTTTCTTAATCCTCTGCATCCCTTTCGTGACCCTCTGCATCACTCTCTTGAACTCCTGCAACCCTCTCATGAGCCTCTGCATCCCTCTCCTGAGACTTTGCATCGCTCTCTTAAGCCTCTGCATCCCTCTCTTGATCCTTTGCGTCACTCTCAAGAGCCTCTGCATCCCTCTCTTGTGCCTCTGCATCCCTCACTTGAGTATCTGCATTTCTCTCTTGAGCTCTTGCATCCCTCTCTTGAGCCTCTGCATCCCTCGCTTGAGCCTCTGCATCCCTCTCCTTAGCCTCTGCATCACTTTCTTAAGCCTCTGCATCACTCTCGTAAGCCTCTGAATCACTCTCTTGAGCCTCTGCATCATTCTCTTGAACTCCGTCATCCCTCTCATGAGCCTGTGCATCCCTCTCTTGAGCCTTTGCATCACTCTGTTAAGCCTCTGCATCCCTCTCTTGAGCCTCTGCATCACTCTCAAGAGCCTCTGCATCCCTTTCTTGTGCGACTGCATCCGTCTCTTGAGCCTCTGCATCCCTCTCTTAAGCCTGTGCATCACTCTCTTAAGCCTGTGCATCATTCTCTTAAGCCTTTGAATCACTCTCTTCATCCTCTGCATCCCTCTCTTGAGCCTCTGCATCACTTTCAAGATTCTCTGCATCCCTCTCTTGTGCCTTTTCATCCCTCTCTTGAGCGTCTGCATCCCTCTCTTGAACTCCTGCATCCCTCTCATGAGCCTCTGCATCACTCACTTGATCTATTGCGTCACTCTCCTAAGCCTCTGCATCCCTCTCTTGAGCCTCTGCGTCACTCTCAAGAACCTCTGCATCCCTCTCTTGTGCCTCTGCTTCCCTCACTTGAGCCTCTGCATCCCTCTCTTGAGCCGCTGCATCTCTCTCTTGAGCCTCTGCATCCCTCTCTTGAGCCCCTGCATCCCTCTCTTAAGCCTCTGCAGCACTCTCTTAAGCCTCAGCATCACTCTCGTAAGCCTCTGAATCACTCTTTTGAAGCTTTCCATCCCTCCTTTGAGCCTCTGCATCACTCTCTTGAGCCTCTGCATCCCTCTCTTGAGTCTGTGCATCACTCTCCTAAGCCTCTGCATCCTTCTCTTAAGCCTCTGCATCACTCTCTTAAGCCTCTGCATCACTCTCGTAAGCCTCTGAATCACTCTCTTAAGCCTCTGCATCCTTCTCTTAAGCCTCTGCATCACTCTCTTAAGCCTCTGAATCCCTCTCCTGAGGCCTCTGCATCACTCTCTCGAGCCTCGGCATCACTCTCTTGATCCTCTGCATCACTATCTTGAGCCTCTGCATCACTCTCTTGAGCATCTGCATCACTCTCTAGAGCCTCTGCCTCACTCTCTTCAGCCTCTGCATCACTCTCTTAAGCCTCTGCTTCCCTCTCTTGATCCTCTGCATCACTCTCTTGAGCCTCTGCATCGCTATCTTGATCCTCTGCATCACTCTCTTGAGCTTCTGCATCACTCTCTTGAGCCTCTACATCACTCTCTTGAGCCTCTGCATCACTCTCTTCAGCCTATGCATCACTATCGTAAGCCTCTGAATCACTCTCTTGTGCCTCTGCATCACTCTCTTGAGCCTTTGCATCCCTCTCCTAAGCCTCTGCAACACTCTCTTCAGCCTCTGCATCACTCTCTTAAGCCTCTGCATCACTCTCTTAAGCCTCTGAATCTCTCTTCTGAGGCCTCTGCATCACTCTCTCGAGCCTCTGCATCACTCTCTTGATCCTCTGCATCACTCTCTTGGGCCTCTGCATCACTCTCTTGAGGCTCTGCATCACTCTCTAGAGCCTCTGCATCACTCTCTTCACCCTCTGCATCACTCTCTTAAGCCTCTACTTCCCTCTTTTGATCCACTGCATCACTCTCTTGAGCCTTTGCAACACTCTCTTCAGCGTCTGCATCACTCTCTTAAGCCTCTGAATCCCTCTCTTGAGGCCTCTGCATAACTCTCTCGAGACTCTGCATCACTCTCTTGATTCTCTGCATCTCTCTCGTAAGCCTCTGAATCACTCTCTCGAGCCTCTGCATCACTCTCGTGATCCTTTGCATCACTCTCTTGAGTCTCTGCATCACTCTCTAGAGCCTTTGCATCACTCTCTTCAGCATCTGCATCACTCTCTTAAGCCTCTGCTTCCCTCTCTTGAGCCTCTGCATCACTCTCTTAAACCTCTGCATCACTCTCGAAAGCTTCTGAATCACCCTGTTGAGCCTCTGCATCACTTTCTTGAGCCTCTCCATCACTCTCTTGAGCCTCTGCATCCCTCTCTTAAGCCTCTGCATCATTCTCTTTAGCCTCTGCATCCCTCTCTTAAGCCTTTGCATCATTCTCTTCAGCCTCTGTATTCCTCTCTTAAGCCTCTGCATCACTCTCTTGATCCTCTACGTCATTCACTTGTGCCTTTGCATCACTCTCTTGAACCTCTGCATCACTCTCTTGAGCCTCTGCATCTCTGTCTTCAGCATCTGCATCACTCTCTTGAGTCTCTGCATCACTTTGAACCTTTACATCCCTCTCTTGAGCCTCTGCATTCCTCTCTTAAGCCTCTGCATCACTCTCTTGAGCCTTTGCATCACTCTCTTGAGCCTCTGCATCCCTCTCTTTAGCCTCTGCAACACTCTCTTCAGCCTCTGCATCACTCTCTTAAGCCTCTGTATCCCTCTCTTGAGCCTCTGCATCCCTCTCTTAAGCCTCTGCAACACTCTTTTCAGCCTCTGCATCACTCTCTTGAGAATTTGCATCACTCTCTTGAGCATCTACATCCCTCTCCTAAGCCTCTGCAACACTCTCGTAAGCCTCTGAATCACTCTCTCGAGCCTCTCCATCATTCTCGTGATCCTCTGCATCACTCACTTGAGTCTCTGCATCACTCTCTTGAGTCTCTGCATCACTCTCTAGAGCCTCTGCATCACTCTCTTCAGCCTCTGCATCACTCTCTTAAGCCTCTGCTTCCCTCTCTTGATCCTCTGCATCACTCTCTTGAGCTTCTGCATCACTCTCTTAAGCCTCTGCATCCTTCTCGTAAGCCTCTGAATAACTCTCTTGAGCCTCTGCTTCACTCTCTTGAGCCTCTGCATCACCCATTAAGCCTCTGCATCCATCTTTTGAGCCTCTGCATCACTTGTTTAAGCCGCTGCATCACTCTCTTAATCTTCTTCATCACTCTCGTAAGCCTCTGAATCACTCTCTTGAGACTCTGCATCCCTCTCTTGAGACTCTCCATCACTCCCAAAAGCCTCTGCATCCCTCACTTGAGCCTTTGCATCACTCTCCTAAGCCTCTGCATCCCTCTCTTGAGCCTCAGCGTCACTCTCAAGAGCCTCTGCATCCCTCGCTTGTGCCTCTGCTTCCCTCACTCTAGCCTCTGCATCCCTCTCTTGAGCCCCTACATCCCTCTCTTGAGCCTCTGCATCCCTCTCTTGAGCCTCTGCATCCCTCTCCTAAGCCTCTGCATCACTCTCTTAAACCTCTGCATCACTCTCGTAATCTTCTGAATCACTGTTGATCCTCTGCATCTTTTTCTTGAGCTTCTCCATCACTATCCTGAGCCTCTGCATCCCTCTCTTAAGCCTCTGCATCATTCTCTTTAGCCACTGCATCCCTCTCTTAAGCCTTTGCATCATTCACTTCAGCCTCTGTATTCCTCTCTTAAGCCTCTGCATCACTCTCTTGTTCCTCTACATCATTCACTTGTGCATCTGCATCACTCTCTTGAACCTCTGCATCACTCTCTTGAGCCTCTGCATCTCTCTCTTCAGCCTCTGCATCACTCTCTTGAGCCTCTGCATCACTCTCTTGAGCCTTTACATCCCTCTCTTGAGCCTCTGCATCCCTCTCTTAAGCCTCTGCATCACTCTCTTGAGCCTTTGCATCACTCTCTTGAGCCTCTGCATCCCTCTCTTAAGCCTCTGCAACACTCTCTTCAGCCTCTGCATCACTCTCTTAAGCCTCTGCATCCCTCTCTTGAGCCTCTGCATCCTTCTCTTAAGCCTCTGCAACACTCTCTTCAGCCTCTGCATCACTCTCTTGAGCCTTTGCATCACTCTCTTGGGCATCTGCATCCCTCTCCTAAGCCTCTGCAACACTCTCGTAAGCCTCTGAATCACTCTCTCGAGCCTCTCCATCACGCCCCCAATCCTCTGCATCACTCCTTTGAGCCTCTGCTTCACTCTCTTGAGTCTCTGCATCACTCTCTAGAGCCTCTGCATCACTCTCTTCATCCTCTGCATCCCTCTCTTAAGCCTCTGCATCTTTCTCTTGAGCCCCTGCATCATTCTCTTGAGCCTCTGCATCCCTCTCTTTAGCCTCTACTTCATTCTCTTGTGCCTCTGCATCACTCTCTTGAACCTCTGCATCAATCTCTTAAGCCTCTGCATCTCTCTCTTCAGCTTCTGCATCACTCTCTTGAGCCTCTGCATCACTCTCTTGAGCCTTTACATCCCTCTCTTGAGCCTCTGCATCCCTCTCTCAAGCCTCTGCATCACTCTCTTGAGCCTTTGCACCTCTCTCTTGAGCCTCTGCATCCCTCTCTTGAGCCTCTGCATCCCTCTCCTAAGCCTCTGCAACACTCTTCAGCCTCTGCATCACTCTCTTGAGACTTTGCATCACTCTCTTGAGCATCTGCATCCCTCTCTTAAGCCTCTGCAACACACTCTTCAGCCTCTACATCACTCTCTTAAGCCTCTGCATCCCTTTTTTGAGCCTCTGCATCACTTTCTTAAGCCTCTGCATCCCTTTCGTGACCCTCTGCATCACTCTTGAACTCCTGCATCCCTCTCCTGAGACTTTCTCTCGCTCTCTCTGATGACTCTGCATCCCTCTCTTGTGGCCTCTGCATCGCTCACTCTAAGTATCTGAATTTCTCTCTTGTGCCCTTGCATCCCTCACTTGAGTATCTGCATTTCCGCCTTGAGCCCTTGCACCCCTCTCCTTAGCCTCTGCATCCCTTTCTTAAGCCTCTGCATCACTCTCGTTAGCCTCTGAATCATTTTCTTAAGCCTCTGCATCATTCTCGTAAACCTCCGTCATCCCTCTCATGAGCCTGTGCATCATTCTCTAGAACCTTTGTCATCCCTCTGTTAAGCCTGTGCATCCCTCTCTTGAGCCTTTGCATCACTCTGTTAAGCCTCTGCATCCCTTTCTTGTGCGACTGCATCCGTCTCAAGAGCATCTGCATCCCTTTCTTAAGCGACTGCCACCGTCTTCTTAAGCATGTGCATCATTCTCTTAAGCCTTTGAATAACTCTCTTAATCCTGTGCATCATTCTCTTTAAGCCTTTGAATAACTCTCAAGATCCTCTGCATCCCTCTCTTGTGCCTTTTCATCCCTCACAAGATTCTCTGCATCCCTCTCTTGTGCGTTTTCATCCCTCTCTTGAAACTCCTGCATCCCTCTCATGAGCGTCTGCATCACTCACTTGAACTATTGCATCCCTCTCATGAGCCCCTGCATCCCTCACTTGATCTATTGCGTCACTCTCCTAAACCTCTGCATCCCTCTCTAGAGCCTCTGCGTCCCTCACAAGAACCTCTGCATCACCTCTCTTGAGCCTCTGCATCACTCTCTTGAGCCTCTGCATCACTCTCTTGAGCCTCTGCATCACTCTCTTGAGCCTCTGCATCACTCTCTTGAGCCTCTGCATCACTCTCTTAAGCCTCTGCATCTGCACCCTCTCTTGAGCCTCTGCATCACTCTCTTAAGCCTCTGCATCACTCTCTTGAGCCTCTGCATCACTCTCTTGAGCCTCTGCATCACTCTCTTAAGCCTCTGCATCACTCTCTTGAGCCTCTGCATCACTCTCTTGAGCCTCTGCATCACTCTCTTGAGCCTCTGCATCCCTCTCTTGAGCCTCTGCATCACTCTCTTGAGCCTCTGCATCACTCTCTTGAGCCTCTGCATCACTCTCTTGAGCCTCTGCATCACTCTCTTGAGCCTCTGCATCACTCTCTTGAGCCTCTGCATCCCTCTCTTGAGCCTCTGCATCACTCTCTTGAGCCTCTGCATCACTCTCTTAAGCCTCTGCATCCCTCTCTTGAGCCTCTGCATCACTCTCAAGAGCCTCTGCATCCCTCTCTTGTGCCTCTGCATCCCTCACTTGAGCCTCTGCATCACTCTCTTGAGCCTCTGCATCCCTCTCTTGAGCCTCTGCATCCCTCTCTTGAGCCTCTGCATCCCTCTCTTAAGCCTCTGCATCACTCTCTTGAGCCTCTGCATCACTCTCTTGAGCCTCTGCATCACTCTCTTGAGCCTCTGCATCACTCTCTTGAGCCTCTGCATCACTCTCTTGAGCCTCTGCATCCCTCTCTTGAGCCTCTGCATCACTCTCTTGAGCCTCTGCATCACTCTCTTGAGCCTCTGCATCATCTCTTGAGCCTCTGCATCACCTCTCTTAAGCCTCTGCATCACTCTCTTGAGCCTCTGCATCACTCTCTTGAGCCTCTGCATCCTCTGCATCATGCATCTCTCTTGAGCCTCTGCATCACTCTCTTGAGCCTCTGCATCACTCTCTTCCTCTGCATCTCTCTCTTGAGCCTCTGCATCACTCTCTTGAGCCTCTGCATCACTCTCTTGAGCCTCTGCATCCCTCTCTTGAGCCTCTGCATCCCTCTCTTAAGCCTCTGCATCACTCTCTTGAGCCTCTGCATCACTCTCTTGAGCCTTGAGCCTCTGCATCCCTCTCTTGAGCCTCTGCATCACTCTCTTGAGCCTCTGCATCACTCTCTTGAGCCTCTGCATCCCTCTCTTGAGCCTCTGCATCACTCTCTTGAGCCTCTGCATCACTCTCTTTATCCTCTGCATCACTCTCTTGAGCCTCTGCCTCATTCTCTTGAGCCTCTGAATCCCTCTCTTGATCCTCTGCATCACTCTCTTGAGCCTCTGCATCACTCTCTTGAGCCTCTGCATCACTCTCTTGAGCCTCTGCATCACTCTCTTGAGCCTCTGCATCACTCTCTTGAGCCTCTGCATCACTCTCTTGAGCCTCTGCATCACTCTCTTAAGCCTCTGCATCACTCTCTTGAGCCTCTGCATCACTCTCTTTATCCTCTTCATAACTCTCTTGAGCCTCTGCATCCCTCTCTTGAGCCTCTGCATCATTCTCTTGAGCCTCTGCATCCCTCTCTTGAGCCTCTGCATCACTCTCTTAAGCCTCTGCATCACTCTCTTGATCCTCTGCATCACTCTCTTGAGACTCTGCATCACTCTCTTGAGCCTCTGCATCCCTCTCTTGAGCCTCTGCATCCCTCTCTTAAGCCTCTGCATCACTCTCTTGAGCCTCTGCATCACTCTCTTGAGCCTCTGCATCCCTCTCTTGAGCCTCTGCATCCTCTCTTTTGCAGCCTCTGCATCACTCTCTTGAGCCTCTGCATCACTCTCTTGAGCCTCTGCATCACTCTCTTGAGCCTCTGCATCCCTCTCTTGAGCCTCTGCATCACTCTCTTGAGCCTCTGCATCACTCTCTTAAGCCTCTGCATCACTCTCTTGAGCCTCTGCATCACTCTCTTAAGCCTCTGCATCACTCTCTTGAGCCTCTGCATCACTCTCTTGAGCCTCTGCATCCCTCTCTTGAGCCTCTGCATCCCTCTCTTGAGCCTCTGCATCACTCTCTTAAGCCTCTGCATCCCTCTCTTGAGCCTCTGCATCCCTCTCTTGAGCCTCTGCATCCCTCTCTTGAGCCTCTGCATCCCTCTCTTGAGCCTCTGCATCCCTCTCTTGAGCCTCTGCATCACTCTCTTAAGCCTCTGCATCACTCTCTTAAGCCTCTGCATCACTCTCTTAAGCCTCTGCATCACTCTCTTGAGCCTCTGCATCCCTCTCTTGAGCCTCTGCATCACTCTCTTGAGCCTCTGCATCACTCTCTTGAGCCTCTGCATCACTCTCTTGAGCCTCTGCATCCCTCTCTTGAGCCTCTGCATCACTCTCTTGAGCCTCTGCATCACTCTCTTGAGCCTCTGCATCACTCTCTTGAGCCTCTGCATCCCTCTCTTCTGCAGCCTCTGCCTCACTCTCTTGAGCCTCTGCATCACTCTCTTAAGCCTCTGAATCACACTCCTGAGCCTCTGCATCACGCTCTTGAGCCTCTGCATCACTCTCTTGAGCCTCTGCTTCCCTCACTTGAGCCTCTGCATCCCTCTCTTGAGCCTCTGCATACCTCTCTTGAGCCTCTGCATCACTCTCTTGAGCCTCTGCATCCCTCTCTTGAGCCTCTGCATCACTCTCTTGAGCCTCTGCATCACTCTCTTAAGCCTCTGCATCACTCTCTTGAGCCTCTGCATCACTCTCTTGAGCCTCTGCATCCCTCTCTTGAGCCTCTGCATCCCTCTCTTGAGCCTCTGCATCCCTCTCTTGAGCCTCTGCATCACTCTCTTGAGCCTCTGCATCCCTCTCTTGAGCCTCTGCATCCCTCTCTTGAGCCTCTGCATCACTCTCTTAAGCCTCTGCATCACTCTCTTAAGCCTCTGCATCACTCTCTTGAGCCTCTCTCTCCTCTCATCCCTCTCTTGAGCCTCTGCATCACTCTCTTGAGCCTCTGCATCCCTCTCTTGAGCCTCTGCATCACTCTCTTGAGCCTCTGCATCCCTCTCTTGAGCCTCTGCATCACTCTCTTGAGCCTCTGCATCACTCTCTTAAGCCTCTGCATCCCTCTCTTGAGGCCTCTGCATCACTCTCTTGAGCCTCTGCATCACTCTCTTGAGCCTCTGCATCCCTCTCTTGAGCCTCTGCATCACTCTCTTGAGCCTCTGCATCACTCTCTTGAGCCTCTGCATCACTCTCTTGAGCCTCTGCATCACTCTCTTAAGCCTCTGCATCCCTCTCTTGAGCCTCTGCATCACTCTCTTGAGCCTCTGCATCACTCTCTTGAGCCTCTGCATCACTCTCTTGAGCCTCTGCATCACTCTCTTGAGCCTCTGCATCACTCTCTTGAGCCTCTGCATCACTCTCTTGAGCCTCTGCATCACTCTCTTGAGCCTCTGCATCACTCTCTTGAGCCTCTGCATCACTCTCTTGAGCCTCTGCATCACTCTCTTGAGCCTCTGCATCACTCTCTTGAGCCTCTGCATCACTCTCTTGAGCCTCTGCATCCCTCTCTTAAGCCTCTGCATCACTCTCTTGAGCCTCTGCATCACTCTCTTAAGCCTCTGCATCACTCTCTTAAGCCTCTGCATCCCTCTCTTGAGCCTCTGCATCACTCTCTTGAGCCTCTGCATCACTCTCTTGAGCCTCTGCATCACTCTCTTGAGCCTCTGCATCACTCTCTTGAGCCTCTGCATCACTCTCTTAAGCCTCTGCATCACTCTCTTGAGCCTCTGCATCACTCTCTTGAGCCTCTGCATCACTCTCTTGAGCCTCTGCATCCCTCTCTTGAGCCTCTGCATCACTCTCTTGAGCCTCTGCATCACTCTCTTGAGCCTCTGCATCCCTCTCTTGAGCCTCTGCATCACTCTCTTAAGCCTCTGCATCACTCTCTTAAGCCTCTGCATCACTCTCTTGAGCCTCTGCATCACTCTCTTGAGCCTCTGCATCACTCTCTTGAGCCTCTGCATCACTCTCTTGAGCCTCTGCATCCCTCTCTTGAGCCTCTGCATCACTCTCTTAAGCCTCTGCATCACTCTCTTGAGCCTCTGCATCACTCTCTTGAGCCTCTGCATCACTCTCTTGAGCCTCTGCATCCCTCTCTTGAGCCTCTGCATCACTCTCTTGAGCCTCTGCATCATTCTCCTAATCCTCTGCATCACACTCTTGAGCCTCTTCATCACTCACTTCAGCCTCTGCATCACTCTCTTACGCCTCTGCATCACTCCCTTGAGCCTCTGCATCACTCTCTTGAGCCTCTGCATCAGTCTCCTAAGTCTCTGCATCACACTCTTGAGCCTCTGCAACTCTCACTTCAGCGTCTGCATCACTCTCTTACGCCTCTACATCACTCCCTTGAGCCTCTGCATCACTCTCTTGAGCCTCTGCATCGCTCTCTTGAGCCTCTGCATCACTCTCTTGAGCCTCTGCATCACTCTCTTCAGCCTCTGCATCACTCTCTTGAGCCTCTGCATCCCTCTCTTGAGCCTCTGCATCATTCTCCTAAGCCTCTGCATCACTCTCTTGAGCCTCTGCATCACTCTCTTGAGCCTCTGCATCACTCTCTTGAGCCTCTGCATCCCTCTCTTAAGCCTCTGCATCACTCTCTTAAGCCTCTGCATCACTCTCTTGAGCCTCTGCATCACTCTCTTGAGCCTCTGCATCACTCTCTTGAGCCTCTGCATCACTCTCTGGAGCCTCTGCATCACTTTCTTGAGCCTTTGAATCACTCTCTTAAGCCTCTGCATCCCTCTCTTGAGCCTCTGCATCACTCTCTTGAGCCTCTGCATCACTCTCTTGAGCCTCTGCATCACTCTCTTGAGCCTCTGCATCACTCTCTTGAGCCTCTGCATCACTCTCTTGAGCCTCTGCATCACTCTCTTGAGCCTCTGCATCCCTCTCTTGAGCCTCTGCATCACTCTCTTAAGCCTCTGCATCACTCTCTTGAGCCTCTGCATCACTCTCTTGAGCCTCTGCATCACTCTCTTAAGCCTCTGCATCCCTCTCTTGAGCCTCTGCATCACTCTAAGCCTCTGCATCACTCTCTTGAGCCTCTGCATCCCTCTCTTGAGCCTCTGCATCACTCTCTTAAGCCTCTGCATCCCTCTCTTGAGCCTCTGCATCACTCTCTTGAGCCTCTGCATCCCTCTCTTGAGCCTCTGCATCCCTCTCTTGAGCCTCTGCATCCCTCTCTTGAGCCTCTGCATCACTCTCTTGAGCCTCTGCATCCCTCTCTTGAGCCTCTGCATCCCTCTCTTAAGCCTCTGCATCACTCTCTTGAGCCTCTGCATCACTCTCTTAAGCCTCTGCATCACTCTCTTGAGCCTCTGCATCACTCTCTTGAGCCTCTGCATCACTCTCTTGAGCCTCTGCATCCCTCTCTTAAGCCTCTGCATCACTCTCTTGAGCCTCTGCATCCCTCTCTTGAGCCTCTGCATCACTCTCTTCAGCCTCTGCATCACTCTCTTAAGCCTCTGCATCACTCTCTTGAGCCTCTGCATCACTCTCTTGAGCCTCTGCATCACTCTCTTGAGCTCTTGAGCCTCTGCATCACTCTCTTGAGCCTCTGCATCCCTCTCTTAAGCCTCTGCATCACTCTCTTGAGCCTCTGCATCACTCTCTTGAGCCTCTGCATCACTCTCTTGAGCCTCTGCATCCCTCTCTTGAGCCTCTGCATCACTCTCTTGAGCCTCTGCATCACTCTCTTGAGCCTCTGCATCCCTCTCTTAAGCCTCTGCATCACTCTCTTCAGCCTCTGCATCACTCTCTTAGCCTCTGCATCCCTCTCTTGAGCCTCTGCATCCCTCTCTTGAGCCTCTGCATCACTCTCTTGAGCCTCTGCATCACTCTCTTGAGCCTCTGCATCCCTCTCTTGAAGCCTCTGCATCACTCTCTTGAGCCTCTGCATCACTCTCTTATCTGCATCTCTCTTGAGCCTCTGCATCCTTCTCTTAAGCCTCTGCATCCTCTCTTGAGCCTCTGCATCACTCTCTTGAGCCTCTGCATCACTCTCTTGAGCCTCTGCATCCCTCTCTTGAGCCTCTGCATCACTCTCTTGCCTCTGCATCACTCTCATCACTCTCTTAAGCCTCTGCATCACTCTCTTGAGCCTCTGCATCACTCTCTTGAGCCTCTGCATCACTCTCTTGAGCCTCTGCATCACTCTCTTGAGCCTCTGCATCACTCTCTAGAGCCTCTGCATCACTCTCTTGAGTCTCTGCATCACTCTCTCAAGCCTCTGCATCACTCTCTTGAGCCTCTGCATCACTCTCTTGAGCCTCTGCATCACTCTCTTAAGCCTCTGCATCACTCTCTTGAGCCTCTGCATCACTCTCTTGAGCCTCTGCATCACTCTCTTGAGCCTCTGCATCCCTCTCTTGAGCCTCTGCATCACTCTCTTGAGCCTCTGCATCACTCTCTTCAGCCTCTGCATCACTCTCTTGAGCCTCTTCATCCCTCTCTTGAGCCTCTGCATCACTCTCTTGATCCTCTGCATCACTCTCTTGAGCCTCTGCATCACTCTCTTGAGCCTCTGCATCCCTCTCTTCAGCCTCTGCATCACTCTCTTGAGCCTCTGCATCACTCTCTTGAGCCTCTGCATCACTCTCTTCAGCCTCTGCATCCCTCTCTTAAACCTCTGCATCACTCTCTTCAGCCTCTGCATCACTCTCTTAAGCCTCTGCATCCCTCTCTTGAGCCTCTGCATCACTCTCTTGAGCCTCTGCATCCCTCTCTTGAGCCTCTGCATCACTCTCTTGAGCCTCTGCATCACTCTCTTGAGCCTCTGCATCCCTCTCTTGAGCCTCTGCATCACTCTCTTGAGCCTCTGCATCACTCTCTTGAGCCTCTGCATCACTCTCTTGAGCCTCTGCACCACTCTCTTGAGCCTCTGCATCCCTCTCTTGAGCCTCTGCATCCCTCTCTTGAGCCTATTCATCACTCTCTTGAGCCTCAGCATCCCTCTCTTGAGCCTCTGCATCACTCTCTTGAGCCTCTGCATCACTCTCTTAAGCCTCTGCATCACTCTCTTAAGCCTCTGCATCACTCTCTTGAGCCTCTGCATCCCTCTCTTGAGCCTCTGCATCCCTCTCTTGAGCCTCTGCATCCCTCTCTTGATCCTCAGCATCACTCTCTTGAACTGCAGCATCCCTCTCTTGAGCCTCTGCTTCACTCTCTTGAGCCTCTGCATCCCTCTCTTGAGCCTCTGCATCCCTCTCTTGAGCCTCTGCATCACTCTCTTGAGCCTCTGCATCCCTCTCTTGAGCCTCTGCATCCCTCTCTTGAGCCTCTGCATCACTCTCTTGAGCCTCTGCATCCCTCTCTTGAGCTCCTGCATCCCTCTCATGAGCCTCTGCATCACTCTCTTGAGCCTCTGCATCACTCTCTTAAGCCTCTGCATCACTCTCTTGAGCCTCTGCATCACTCTCCTGAGCCTCTGCATCACTCTCTTGAGCCTCTGCATCCCTCTCTTGAGCCTCTGCATCCCTCTCTTGAACCTCTGCATCACTCTCTTGAGCCTCTGCATCACTCTCTTGAGCCTCTGCATCCCTCTCTTGAGCCTATGCATCACTCTCTTAAGCCTCTGCATCACTCTCTTGAGCCTCTGCATCACTCTCTTAAGCCTCTGAATCCCTCTCTTGAGCCTCTGCATCACTCTCTAGAGCCTCTGCATCACTCTCTTGATCCTCTGCATCACTCTCTTGAGCCTCTGCATCACTCTCTTGAGCCTCTGCATCACTCTCTAAAGCCTCTGCATCACTCTCTTCAGCCTCTGCATCACTCTCTTAAGCCTCTGCATCCCTCTCGAGCATCTGCATCACTCTCTTGAGCCTCTGCATCACTCTCTTGAGCCTCTGCATCACTCTCTTGAGCCTCTGCATCACTCTCTTGAGCCTCTGCATCACTCTCTTGAGCCTCTGCATCACTCTCTTCAGCCTCTGCATCACTCTCTTGAGCCTCTGCATCACTCTCTTGAGCCTCTGCATCCCTCTCTTAAGCCTCTGCATCACTCTCTTGAGCCTCTGCATCACTCTCTTGAGCCTCTGCATCACTCTCTTGAGCCTCTGCATCACTCTCTTGAGCCTATGCATCACTCTCTTGAGCCTCTGCATCACTCTCTTAAGCCTCTGCATCACTCTCTTAAGCCTCTGCATCACTCTCTTGAGCCTCTGCATCACTCTCTTGAGCCTCTGCATCACTCTCTTGAGCCTCTGCATCACTCTCTTGAGCCTCTGCATCACTCTCTTGAGCCTCTGCATCACTCTCTTGAGCCTCTGCATCACTCTCTTAAGCCTCTGCATCACTCTCTTGAGCCTCTGCATCTCTCTCTTGAGCCTCTGCATCACTCTCTTCAGCCTCTGCATCACTCTCTTAAGCCTCTGAATCCCTCTCTTGAGGCCTCTGCATCACTCTCTCGAGCCTCTGCATCACTCTCTTGAGCCTCTGCATCACTCTCTTAAGCCTCTGCATCACTCTCTAGAGCCTCTGCATCCATCTCTTGATCCTCTGCATCACTCTCTTGAGCCTCTGCATCACTCTCTTGAGCCTCTGCATCACTCTCTTAAGCCTCTGCATCACTCTCTTAAGCCTCTGCTTCCCTCTCTTGAGCCTCTGCATCACTCTCTTAAGCCTCTGCATCACTCTCTTAAGCCTCTGCATCACTCTCTTGATCCTCTGCATCACTCTCTTGAGCCTCTGCATCCCTCTCTTGAGCCTCTGCATCCCTCTCTTGAGCCTCTGCATCACTCTCTTAAACCTCTGCATCACTCTCGAAAGCCTCTGCATCACTCTCTTGAGCCTCTGCATCCCTCTCTTGAGCCTTTGCATCCCTCTCTTGAGCCTCTGCATCCCTCTCTTGAGCCTCTGCATCCCTCTCTTAAGCCTCTGCATCACTCTCTTCAGCCTCTGCATCCCTCTCTTGAGCCTCTGCATCACTCTCTTGAGCCTCTGCATCACTCTCTTGAGCCTCTGCATCACTCTCTTGAGCCTCTGCATCACTCTCTTGAGCCTCTGCATCACTCTCTTCAGCCTCTGCATCACTCTCTTGAGCCTCTGCATCACTCTCTTGAGCCTCTGCATCCCTCTCTTGAGCCTCTGCATCCCTCTCTTGAGCCTCTGCATCACTCTCTTGAGCCTCTGCATCACTCTCCTGAGCCTCTGCATCACTCTCTTGAGCCTCTGCATCACTCTCTTGAGCCTCTGCATCACTCTCTTGAGCCTCTGCATCCCTCTCTTCAGCCTCTGCATCCCTCTCTTCAGCCTCTGCATCACTCTCTTGATCCTCTGCATCACTCTCTTGAGCCTCAGCATCACTCTCTTGAGCCTCTGCATCCCTCTCTTCAGCCTCTGCATCACTCTCTTAAGCCTCTGCATCACTCTCGTAACCCTCTGAATCACTCTCTTGAGCCTCTGAATCCCTCTCTTGAGCCTCTGCATCACTCTCTTGAGCCTCTGCATCGCTCTCTTAAGCCTCTGCATCACTCTCTTGAGCCTCTGCATCACTCTCTTGAGCCTCTGCATCACCTCTCTTGATCCTCTGCATCACTCTCTTGAGCCTCTGCATCACTCTCTTAAGCCTCTGCATCACTCTCGTAAGCCTCTGCATCACTCTCTTGAGCCTCTGCATCCCTCTCTTGAGCCTCTGCATCACTCTCAAAAGCCTCTGCATCCCTCAGCTTGAGCCTTCTTAAGCATCTGCACTCTCCTAAGCCTCTGCATCCCTCTCTTGAGCCTCTGCATCACTCTCTTGAGCCTCTGCATCACTCTCTTGAGCCTCTGCATCACTCTCTTGAGCCTCTGCATCCCTCTCTTGAGCCTCTGCATCACTCTCTTGAGCCTCTGCATCCCTCTCTTGAGCCTCTGCATCCCTCTCTTGAGCCTCTGCATCCCTCTCTTAAGCCTCTGCATCACTCTCTTAAGCCTCTGCATCACTCTCTTAAGCCTCTGCATCACTTTTCTTGAGCCTCTCTGGAACATCACCTCTCTTGAGCCTCTGCATCCCTCTCTTGAGCCTCTGCATCATTCTCTTGAGCCTCTGCATCCCTCTCTTAAGCCTCTGCATCATTCTCTTCAGCCTCTGCATTCCTCTCTTAAGCCTCTGCATCACTCTCTTGATCCTCTGCATCCCTCTCTTAAGCCTCTGCATCATTCTCTTGAGCCCCTGCATCATTCTCTTGAGCCTCTGCATCCCTCTCTTAAGCCTCTACATCATTCTCTTGTGCCTCTGCATCACTCTCTTGAGCCTCTGCATCACTCTCTTGAGCCTCTGCATCCCTCTCTTAAGCCTCTGCATCACTCTCTTGAGCCTCTGCATCTCTCTCTTGAGCCTCTGCATCACTCTCTTAAGCCTCTGCATCACTCTCTTGAGCCTCTGCATCACTCTCTTGAGCCTCTGCATCCCTCTCTTGAGCCTCTGCATCACTCTCTTGAGCCTCTGCATCACTCTCTTGAGCCTCTGCATCACTCTCTTGAGCCTCTGCATCACTCTCTTGAGCCTCTGCATCACTCTCTTGAGCCTCTGCATCACTCTCTTGAGCCTCTGCATCACTCTCTTGAGCCTCTGCATCACTCTCTTAAGCCTCTGCATCAGCCTCTGCATCACTTCTCAAGCCTCTGCATCACTCTCTTGAGCCTCTGCATCACTCTCTTGAGCCTCTGCATCCCTCTCTTGAGCCTCTGCAACACTCTCTTAAGCCTCTGCATCACTCTCTTGAGCCTCTGCATCACTCTCTTGAGCCTCTGCATCACTCTCTTAAGCCTCTGCATCACTCTCTTGAGCCTCTGCATCACTCTCTCTGAGCCTCTGCATCACTCTCTTGATCGTCTGCATCACTCTCTTGAGCCTCTGCATCACTCTCTAGAGCCTCTGCATCACTCTCTTGAGCCTCTGCATCACTCTCTTGAGCCTCTGCATCCCTCTCTTGAGCCTCTGCATCACTCTCTTGAGCCTCTGCATCACTCTCTTGAGCCTCTGCATCACTCTCTTGAGCCTCTGCATCACTCTCTTGAGCCTCTGCATCCCTCTCTTGAGCCTCTGCATCACTCTCTTGAGCCTCTGCATCACTCTCTTAAGCCTCTGCATCACTCTCTTGAGCCTCTGCATCACTCTCTTGAGCCTCTGCATCACTCTCTTGAGCCTCTGCATCACTCTCTTGAGCCTCTGCATCCCTCTCTTGAGCCTCTGCATCCCTCTCTTGAGCCTCTGCATCCCTCTCTTAAGCCTCTGCATCATTCTCTCTTAAGCCTCTGCATCACTCTCTTAAGCCTCTGCATCACTCTCTTGAGCCTCTGCATCACTCTCTTGAGCCTCTGCATCACTCTCTTGAGCCTCTGCATCACTCTCTTGAGCCTCTGCATCCCTCTCTTGAGCCTCTGCATCACTCTCTTGAGCCTCTGCATCACTCTCTTGAGCCTCTAGCATCCCTCTCTTGAGCCTCTGCATCCCTCTCTTAAGCCTCTGCATCACTCTCTTGAGCCTCTGCATCACTCTCTTGAGCCTCTGCATCACTCTCTTAAGCCTCTGCATCACTCTCTTCAGCCTCTGCATCACTCTCTTAAGCCTCTGCATCCCTCTCTTGAGCCTCTGCATCCCTCTCTTAAGCCTCTGCATCACTCTCTTGAACCTCTGCATCCCTCTCTTAAGCCTCTGCATCACTCTCTTGAGCCTCTGCATCACTCTCTTGAGCCTCTGCATCACTCTCTTGAGCCTCTGCATCACTCTCTTAAGCCTCTGCATCACTCTCTTGAGCCTCTGCATCCCTCTCTTGAGCCTCTGCATCACTCTCTTGAGCCTCTGCATCACTCTCTTGAGCCTCTGCATCCCTCTCTTGAGCCTCTGCATCACTCTCTTGAGCCTCTGCATCACTCTCTTGAAGCCTCTGCATCCCTCTCTTGAGCCTCTGCATCACTCTCAAGAGCCTCTGCATCCCTCTCTTGAGCCTCTGCATCCCTCTCTTGAGCCTCTGCATCTCTCTCTTGAGCCTCTGCATCCCTCTCTTGAGCCTCTGCATCACTCTCTTGAGCCTCTGCATCCCTCTCTTAAGCCTCTGCATCACTCTCTTAAGCCTCTGCATCACTCTCTTAAGCCTCTGCATCACTCTCTTGAGCCTCTGCATCCCTCTCTTGAGCCTCTGCATCACTCTCTTGAGCCTCTGCATCACTCTCTTGAGCCTCTGCATCACTCTCTTAAGCCTCTGCATCACTCTCTTGAGCCTCTGCATCACTCTCTTGAGCCTCTGCATCCCTCTCTTGAGCCTCTGCATCACTCTCTTGAGCCTCTGCATCCCTCTCTTGAGCCTCTGCATCACTCTCTTGAGCCTCTGCATCACTCTCTTGAGCCTCTGCATCACTCTCTTGAGCCTCTGCATCACTCTCTTGAGCCTCTGCATCACTCTCTTGAGCCTCTGCATCACTCTCTTGAGCCTCTGCATCACTCTCTTGAGCCTCTGCATCACTCTCTTAAGCCTCTGCATCCCTCTCTTGAGCCTCTGCATCACTCTCTTGAGCCTCTGCATCCCTCTCTTGAGCCTCTGCATCACTCTCTTCAGCCTCTGGGCCTCTCTTGAAGCCTCTGCATCCCTCTCTTGAGCCTCTGCATCACTCTCGTAAGCCTCTGCATCACTCTCTTGAGCCTCTGCATCACTCTCTTGAGCCTCTGCATCACTCTCTTGAGCCTCTGCATCACTCTCTTAAGCCTCTGCATCACTCTCTTAAGCCTCTGCATCACTCTCTTAAGCCTCTGCATCCCTCTCTTGAGCCTCTGCATCACTCTCTTGAGCCTCTGCATCACTCTCTTGAGCCTCTGCATCCCTCTCTTGAGCCTCTGCATCACTCTCTTGAGCCTCTGCATCACTCTCTTGAGCCTCTGCATCACTCTCTTGAGCCTCTGCATCACTCTCTTAAGCCTCTGCATCCCTCTCTTGAGCCTCTGCATCACTCTCTTGAGCCTCTGCATCACTCTCTTAAGCCTCTGCATCACTCTCTTGTGCCTCTGTATCCCTCTCTTGAGCCTCTGCATCCCTCTCTTGAGCCTCTGCATCACTCTCTTGAGCCTCTGCATCCCTCTCTTGAGCCTCTGCGTCACTCTCAAGAGCCTCTGCATCCCTCTCTTGTGCCTCTGCTTCCCTCTCTTGAGCCTCTGCATCCCTCTCTTGAGCCCCTGCATCCCTCTCTTGAGCCTCTGCATCCCTCTCTTGAGCCTCTGCATCACTCTCGTAAGCCTCTGCATCACTCTCTTAAGCCTCTGCATAACTCTCTTGAGCCTCTGCATCACTCTCTTGAGCCTCTGCATCCCTCTCTTAAGCCTCTGCATCACTCTCTTGAGCCTCTGCATCACTCTCTTGAGCCTCTGCATCACTCTCTTGAGCCTCTGCATCCCTCTCTTGAGCCTCTGCATCACTCTCTTGAGCCTCTGCATCACTCTCTTGAGCCTCTGCATCCCTCTCTTGAGCCTCTGCATCCCTCTCTTGAGCCTCTGCATCACTCTCTTAAGCCTCTGCATCACTCTCTTGAGCCTCTGCGTCACTCTCATGAGCCTCTGCATCACTCTCTTGAGCCTCTGCATCCCTCTCTTGAGCCTCTGCATCCCTCTCTTGAGCCTCTGCATCACTCTCTTAAGCCTCTGCATCACTCTCTTGAGCCTCTGCATCACTCTCTTGAGCCTCTGCATCACTCTCTTGAGCCTCTGCATCCCTCTCATGAGCTTCTGCATCCTTCTCTTAAGCCTCTGCATCACTCTCTTAAGCCTCTGCATCCCTCTGTTGTGCCTCTGAATCCCTCACTTCAGCCTCTGCTTTCCTTTCTTGTGCCTCTGCATCCCTCACTTGAACTCCTCTGCATCCCTCTCATAAGCCCTCTGCAACCCTCACCTAAGCCTTTGCCATCACTTTCCTTAGCCTCTGCATCTCTCTCTTGAGCCTTTGCGTCACCATTTTAAGCCTCTGCACTCTCTCTTTTGTGCCTCTGCTTCCCTCACTTGACCCTCTTCGTCACTCTCATTAGCCCCTGTATCCCTTGCTTGAGCCTCTACATCCCTCTCCTGAGCCCTCTGCATCCCTCTCTTAAGCCTCTGCATCACTCTCTTTAGCCTCTGATTCACTCTCTTGAGCCTCTGCATCACTCTCTTGAGCCTCTGCATCACTCTCTAAAGCCTCTGCATCCCTCTCTTGAGCCTCTGCATCACTCTCTTGAGCCTCTGCATCACTCTCTTGAGTCCTCTGCATCCCTCTCTTGAGCCTCTGCATCCCTCTCTAATGCCTCTGCATCACTCTCTTGAGCCTCTGCATCACTCTCCTAAGCCTCTGTATCACTCTCTTGAGCCCCCTGCATCCCTCTCTAAAGAGCCTCTGCAACACTCTCTACAGCCTCTGCATCACTCTCTTAAGCCTCTGCATCACTCTCTTGAGCCTCTGCCATCACTCTCTTGAGCCTCTGCATCACTCTCTTGAGCCTCCAAGCATCCCTCTCTTGAGCCTCTGCATCACTCTCTTGAGCCTCTGCATCACTCTCTTGAGCCTCTGCATCACTCTCTTGAGCTCTGCATCACTCTCTTGAGCCTCTGCATCCCTCTCTTGAGCCTCTGCATCACTCTCTTGAGCCTCTGCATCACTCTCTAGAGCCTCTGCATCACTCTCTTGAGCTTCTGCATCACTCTCTTGAGCCTCTGCAACACTCTCTTGATCCTCTGCATCACTCCTCTTGAACTCCTGCATCCCTCTCATGAGTCTCTGCATCCCTCACTTCAGCCTTTGCATAACTCTCTTGAGCCTCTGCATCCCACTCTTGAGCCTCTGCATCCACTCTCTTAAGCCTCTGCAATCACTCTCTTAAGGCCTCTGCATTATTCTCTTGAGCCTCTGCATCCCTCTCTTGAGGCCTCTGCATCACTCTCAAAAGCCTCTACATCCTTCTCTTGTGCCTCTGCCTCCCTCACTTAAGCCTCTGCTTCCCTCTCTTGAGCCTTTGCATCCCTCTCTTGAGCCTCTGCATCACTCTCTAGAGCTTCTGCATCACTCTCTTGAGCTTCTGCATCACTCTCTTGAGCCTCTGCATCACTCTCTTGAGCCTCTGCATCCCTCTCTTGAGCCTCTGCATCACTCTCTTTGAGCATCCGCATCCTCTCTTGAACTCCTGCATCCCTCTCTTGAGTCTCTGCATCACTCTCTGGAGCCTCTGCATCACTCTCCTAGGCCTCTGCATCCCTCTCCTGAGCCTCTGCGTCACTCTCTTAAGCCTCTGCATCACTCTCTAGAGCCTCTGCATCATTCTCTTGAGCCTCTGCATCCCTCTCTTGAGCCTCTACATCCTTCTCTTGAGCCTCTGCATCACTCTCTTGATCCTCTGCATCACTCTCGTTAGCCTTTGAATCACTCTCATGAGCCTCTGCATCACTCTCTTGAGCCCCTGCATCCCTCTCTTGCGCCTCTGCATCACTCTGATGAGCCTCTGCATCACCCTTTTAAGCCTCTGCATCCCTCTTTTGAACCTCTGCATCACTTTCTTAAGCCTCTGCATCACTCTCTTAAGCCTCTGCATCACTCTCGTAAGCCTCTGAATCACTCTCTTTAGCCTCTGCATTAGTCTCTTGAGCCTCTGCATCACTCTAAAGCCTCTGCATTCCTCTCTTGTTCCTCTGCATCCCTCAATTGAGCCTCTGCTTCCCTCTCTTGAGCCTCTGCATCCCTCTCTTAAGCCTCTGCATCCCTCTCTTGAGCTCTGCATCACTTCCTTGAGCTTCTGCATCACCCTCTTAAGCCCCTGCATCCCTCTTTTGAGCCTCTGCATCACTTTCTCGAGCCTCTGCATCTCTTTCTTGAGCCTCTGCATCTCTCTCTCGAACTCCTGCATCCGACTCATGCGCCTCTGCATCCCTCTCTTGAGCCTTTGCATCACTTGATCAAGCCTCTGCATCCCTCTCTTGAGCCTCTGCATCACTCTCTTGAGCCTCTGCATCACTCTCTTAAGCCTCTGCATCCCTCACTTAAGCCTCTGCATCACCTCTTGAGCCCCTGCATCTCGTGAGCCTCTGCATCATCTCTCTTCAGCCTCTGCATCACTCTCTTGAGCCTCCTGCATCTCTCTCTTGAGCCTCTGCATCACTCTCTGGAGCCTCTGCATCCCTCTCTAAGAGCCTCTGCATCCCTCTCTTGAGCCTCTGCAGCACTCTCATGAGCCTCTGCATCCTCTCTTGAGCCTCTGCATCACTCTCTTAAGACCTCTGCATCCCTCTCTTAAGCCTCTGCATCACTCTCTTGAGCCTCTGCATCCCTCTCGTGAACTCCTGCATCCCTCTCATGAGCCTCTGCATCCCTCTCTTGAGCCTCTGCATCACTCTCCTAAGCCTCTGCATCCCTCTCCTAAGCCTCTGCATCACTCTCTTAAGCCTCTGCATCACTCTCGTAAGCCTCTGCATCACTCACTTGAGCCTCTGCTTCCCTCTCTTGAGCCTCTGCATCCCTCTCTTGAGCCTCTGCATCCCTCTCTTGAGCCTCTTCATCCCTCTCTGAGCCTTTGCAACACTCTCCTGAGCCTCTGCATCCCTCTCTTGAGCCTCTGCATCCCTCTCTTAAGGCTCTGCATCACTCTCTTAAGCCTCTGCATCATTCTCTTACGCCTCTGAATCACTCTCGAAAGCCTCTGAATCCCTCTCTTGAGCCTCTGCATCACTCTCTTGAGCCTCTGCATCCCTCTCTTGAGCCTCTGCATCACTCTCTTAAGCCTCTGCATCACTCTCTTGAGCCTCTGCATCCCTCTCTTGAGCCTCTGCATCACTCTCGTAAGCCTCTGCATCTCTCTCTTGAGCCTCTGCATCCCTCTCTTGAGCCTCTGCATCACTCTCTTGAGCCTCTGCATCACTCTCTTGAGCCTCTGCATCCCTCTCTTGAGCCTCTGCATCCCTCTCTTGAGCCTCTGCATCACTCTCTTGAACCTCTGCATCTCTCTCTTGAGCCTCTGCATCACTCTCTTGAGCCTCTGCATTCACTCTCTTGAGCCTCTGCATCCTTCTCTTGAGCCTCTGCATCACACTCTTAAGCCTCTGCATCACTCTCGTAATCCTCTGCATCACTCTCTTGAGCCTCTGCATCACTCTCTTGAGCCTCTGCATCACTCTCTTGAGCCTCTGCATCCCTCTCTTGAGCCTCTGCATCATTCTCTTGAACCTCTGCATCATTCTCTTGAACCTCTGCATCCCTCTCTTGAGCCTCTGCATCCCTCTCTTAAGCCTCTGCATCACTCTCTTAAGCCTCTGCATCACTCTCTTGAGCCTCTGCATCACTCTCTTGAGCCTCTGCATCCCTCTCTTGAGCCTCTGCATCCCTCTCTTGAGCCTCTGCATCCCTCTCTTGAGCCTCTGCATCCCTCTCTTGAGCCTCTGCATCACTCTCTTGAGCCTCTGCATCACTCTCTAGAGCCTCTGCATCCCTCTCTTGAACCTCTGCATCACTCTCTTGAGCCTCTGCATCCTTCTCTTAAGCCTCTGCATCACTCTCTAAAGGCCTCTGCATCACTCTCGTAAGCCTCTGCATCACTCTCTTGAGCCTCTGCATCACTCTCTTGAGCCTCTGCATCACTCTCTTCAGCCTCTGCATCCCTCTCTAGAGCCTCTGCATCGCTCTCTTGAGCCTCTGCATCACTCTCTTAAGCCTCTGCATCACTCTCTTGAGCCTCTGCATCACTCTCTTAAGCCTCTGCATCCCTCTCTTGAGCCTCTGCATCCCTCTCTTAGCCTCTGCATCACTCTCTTTAGCCTCTGCATCACTCTCTTGAGCCTCTGCATCCCTCTCTTGAGCCTCTGCCTCACTCTCTTGAGCCTCTGCATAACTCTCTTGAGCCTCTGCATCCCTCTCTTGAGCCTCTGCATCACTCTCTTGATCCATTGCATCACTCTCTTAAGCCTCTGCATCCCTCTCCTGAGCCTCTGCATCACTTTCAAGAGCCTCTGCATCCCTCTCTTGAGCCTCTGCATCCCTCACTTGAGCCTCTGCATCCCTCTCGTGAGCCTCTGCATCCCTCTCTTGAGCCTCTGCATCACTCTCTTGAGCCTCTGCATCCCTCTCTTAAGCCACTGCATCACTCTCTTGAGCCTCTGCATCACTCTCTGTAAGCCTCTGCATCACTCTCTTGAGCCTCTGCATCCCTCTCTTGAGCCTCTGCATCACTCTCTTGAGCCTCTGCATCCCTCTCATGAGCCTCTGCATCACTCTCTTGAGCCTCTGCATCACTTTCTTGAGCCTCTACATCCCTCTCTTGAGCCTCTGCATCCCTCTCTTAAGCCTATGCATCACTATCTTGAGCCTCTACATCACTCTCCTGAGCCTTTGCATCACTCTCTTAAGCCTCTGCATCACTCTCTAAAGCCTCTGCATCACTCTCTTGCAGCCTCTGCATCACTCTCTTAAGCCTCTGCATCACTCTCTTGAGCTTCTGCATCACTCTCTTGAGCCTCTGCATCACTCTCTTGAGCCTCTGCATCCCTCTCTTGAGCCTCTGCATCACTCTCTTCAGCCTCTGCATCACTCTCTCTTGAATCACTCTCTGCATCTGCGTCTCTCTTGAGCCTCTGCATCCCTCTCTTGAGCCTCTGCATCACTCTCTTGAGCCTTCTGCATCACTCTCTTGAGCCTCTGCATCACTCTCTTGATCCTCTGCATCACTCTCTTGAGCCTCTGCATCACTCTTTTGAGCCTCTGCATCACTCTCTTGAGCCTATGCATCACTCTCTTCAGCCTCTGCATCACTCTCTTAAGCCTCTGCATCCCTCTCTTGAGCCTCTTTATCACTCTCTTGAGCCTCTGCATCCCTCTCTTGAGCCTCTTCATCTTTCTCATGAGCCTCTGCATCACTCTCTTGAGCTCTGCATCCCTCTCTTGAGCCTCTGCATCACTCTCTTGAGCCTCTGCATCGCTCTCTTAAGCCTCTGCTTCTCTCTCATGAGCCTCTGCATCACTCTCTTGAGCCTCTGCATCACTCTCTTGAGCCTCAGCATCCCTCTCTTGAGCCTCTGCATCACTCTCTTGAGCCTCTACATCCTTCTCTTGAGCCTCTGCATCCCTCTCTTAAGCCTCTGCAATACTCTCTTGAGCCTCTGCATCCCTCTCTTGAGCCTCTGCATCCCTCTCTTGAGCCTCTGCATCTCTCTCTTGAGCCTCTGCATCACTCTCTTCAGCCTCTGCGTCACTCTCTTGAGCCTCTGCATCACTCTCTTGAACCTCTGCATCCCTCTCTTGAGCCTCTGCATCCCTCTCTTAAGCCTCTGCATCACTCTCTTAAGCCTCTGAATCACTCTCGTAAGCCTCTGAATCACTCTCTTGAGCCTCTGCATCACTCTCTTGAACCCCCTGCATCCCTCTCTTGAGCCTCTGCATCACTCTCTTCAGCTTCTGCATCACTCTCTTGAGCCTCTGCATCACCTCTTGAGCCTCTGCATCCCTCTCTTGAGCCTCTGCATCACTTTCTTAAGCCTCTGCATCCCTCTCTTGAGCCTCTGCATCCCTCTCTTGAACTCTCTGCATCTCTCTCATGAGCCTCTGCATCCCTCTCTTGAGTCTGTGCATCATTCGCTTAAGCCTCTGCATCCTTCTCTTAAGCTTCTGCATCACTCTCTTAAGCCTCTGCATCACTCTCGTAAGCCTCTGAATACCCTCTTGAGCCTCTGCATTCCTTTCTTGTGCCTCTGCATCATTCTCTTCATCCTCTGCATCCCTCTCTTGACCCTCTGCATCAGTCTCCTAAGCCTCTGCTTCACTCTCACTCTGCTCACTCGAGCCTCTGCATCACTCTCTTGAGCCTCTGATCACTCTCTGCATCTGCTCTCTCTGAGCCTCTGCATCCCTCTCTTGAGCTTCTGCATCACTCTCTTGAGCCTCTGCAACCCTCTCTTGATCCATTCTCTTTCAGCCTCTGCATCACTCTCTTAAGCCTCTGCATCCCTCTCTTGAGCCTATGCATCACTCTCTTCAGCCTCTCTGCATCATCTCTCTTGAGCCTCTGCATCACTCTCTTCAGCCTCTGCATCACTCTCTTAAGCCTCTGCTTCCTTCTCTTGATCCTCTGCATCACTCTCTTGAGCCTCTGAATCAGTTCTTGAGCATCTGCATCACTCTCTTGAGCCTCTGCATCACTCTCTTCAAGCCTCTGCATCACTCTCTTAAACCTCTACATCACTCTCTTCATCGTCTGCATCACTCTATTGAGCCTCAACATCTCTCTCTTGAGCCTCTGCATCACTCTCCTGATCCTCTGCATCACTCTCGTAACCCTCTGAATCACTCTCTTGAGCTTCTGCATCACTCTCGTAAGCCCTGCATCCCTCTCTAGAGCCTCTGCATCACTCTCTTCAGCCTCTGCATCACTCTCTTAAGCCTCTGCTTCCCTCTCTTGATCCTCTGCATCACTCTCTTGAGCCTCTGCATCACTCTCTTGATCCTCTGCATCACTCTCTTGAGCCTCTGCATCACTCTCTTGAGCCTCTACATCACTCTCTTGAGCCTCTGCATCACTGTGTTCAGCCTCTGCATCACTCTCCTAAGCCTCTGCATCACTCTCTTGAACGCCCTGCATCCCTCTCTTGAGCCTCTGCATCACCCTTTTGGGCCTCTGCATCCCTCTCTTGAGCCTCTGCATCACTCCTGCATTTGACTCATGAGCCTCTGCATCCCTCTTTTGAGCCTCTGCATCACTCTCTTAAGCCTCTGCATCCCTCTCTTGATCCTCTGCATCACTCTCTTGAGCCTCTGCATCACTCTCTTGAGCCTCTGCATCACTCTCTTGAGCCTCTGCATCCCTCTCTTAAGCCTCTGCATCACTCTCTTAAGCCTCTGCATCCCTCTCTTGAGCCTCTGCATCACTCTCGTAAGCCTCTGCATCCCTCTCTTGAGCCTCTGCATCCCTCTCTTGAGCCTCTGCATCACTCTCTTGAGCCTCTGCATCCCTCTCTTAAGCCTCTGCATCACTCTCTTCAGCCTCTGCATCACTCTCTTGAGCCTCTGCATCACTCTCTTGAGCCTCTGCATCCCTCTCTTGAGCCTCAGCATCACTCTCTTGAGCCTCTGCATCACTCTCTTGAGCCTCTGCATCACTCTCTTGAACCTCTGCATCACTCTCATGAGCCTCTGCATCACTCTCTTGAGCCTCTGCATCCCTCTCCTAAGCCTCTGCATCACTCTCTTGAGCCTCTGCATCACTCTCTTGAGCCTCTGCATCCCTCTCTTAAGCCTCTGCATCACTCTCTTGAGCTTCTGCATCACTCTCTTGAGCCTCTGCATCCATCTCTCTTGAGCCTCTGCATCACTCTCTTGAACCTCTTGCATCTCTCTTTTGAGCCTCTGCATCACTCTCTGGAGCCTCTGCATCCCTCTCTGGAGCCTCTGCATCCCTCTCTTGAGCCTCTGCATCACTCTCTTGAGCCTCTGCATCCTTCTCTTGAGCCTCTGCATCACTCTCTTCAGACTCTGCATCCTCTCTTAAGCCTCTGCATCACCCTCTTGAGCCTTCCCCCTCTCTTGAGCCTCTGCATCCCTCTCTTGAGCCTCTGCATCCCTCTCTTGAGCCTCTGCATCACTCTCCTAAGCCTCTGCATCACTCTCTTAAGCCTCTGCATCACTCTCGTAAGCCTCTGAATCACTCTCTTGTGCCTCTGCATCCCTCTCTTGAGCCTCTGCATCACTCTCTTGAGCCTCTGCATCCCTCTCTTGAGCTTCTGCTCCCTCTCTTGAGCCTCTGCATCCCTCTCTTGAGCCTCTGCATCACTCTCTTGATCCTCTGCATCACTCTCTTAAGCCTCTGCATCACTCTCTTGAGCCTCTGCATCACTCTCTTGAACCCCTGCATCCCTCTCTTGAGCCTCTGCATCACTCTCTTGAGCCTCTGCATCCCTCTTTTGAGCCTCTGCATCTCTCTCTTGAGCCTCTGCATCACTTTCTTAAACCTCTGCATCTCTCTCTTGAGCCTCTGCATCACTCTCTTGAGCCTCTGCATCCTCTCTTGAGCCTCTGCATCCCTCTCTTAAGCCTCTGCATCACTCTCTTGAGCCTCTGCATCAGTCTCTTGAGCCTCTGCATCACTCTCTTGAGCCTCATGCATCTCTCTCATGAGCCTCTGCATCCTTCTCTTGAGCCTCTGCATCACTCTCTTAAGCCTTGCATCCTTCTCTTAAGCCTCTGCATCACTCTCTTAAGCCTCTGCTTCTCTCTCTTGATCCTCTGAATCACTCTCTTGAGCCTCTGCATCACTCTCTTGAGCCTCTGCATCACTCTCTTGAGCCTCTGCATCACTCTCTTGAGCTTCTGCATCCCTCTCTTGAGCCTCTGCATCACTCTCTTGAGCCTCTGCATCCCTCTCCTGAGCCTCTGCATCGCTCTCTTAAGCCTCTGCATCCCTCTCTTGAGCCTCTGCATCATTCTCTTGAGCCTCTGCATCCCTCTCTTGAGCCTCTGCATCCCTCTCCTGAGCCTCTGCATCACTCTCTTGAGCCTCTACATCACTCTCTTGAGCCTCTGCATCCCTCTCTTGTGCCTCTGCATCACTCTCTTGAGCCTCTGCATCCCTCTCTTGAGCCTCTTCATCCCTCTCTTGAGCCTCTGCATCCCTCTCTTGAGCCTCTGCATCCCTCTCTTAAGCCTCTGCATCCCTCTCTTGAGCCTCTGCATCACTCTCTTGAGGCTCTGCATCCCTCTCTTGAGCCTCTGCATCACTCTCTTGAGCCTCTGCATCACTCTCTTGAGCCTCTGCATCACTCTCTAGAGCCTCTGCATCACTCTCTTGATTCTCTGTATCACTCTCTTGAGCCTCTGCATCACTCTCTTGAGCCGCCTCTGCATCACTCTCTTAAACCTCTGCTTCCCTCTCTTGAGCCTCTGCATCACTCTCTTGAGCCTTTGCATCCCTCTCTTTAGCCTCTGCATCACTCTCTTTAGCCTCTGCATCTCTCTCTTGAGCCTCTGCATCTCTCTCTTGAGCCTCTGCATCACTCTCTTGAGCCTCTGCATCCCTCTCTTGAGCCTCTGCATCCCTCTCTTGATCCTCTGCATCACTCTCTTGAGCCTCTGCATCACTCTCTTAAGCCTCTGCATCCCTCTCTGAGCCTCTGCATCACTCTCTTAAGCCTCTGCATCACTCTCTTAAGCCTCTGCATCACTCTCTTGAGCCTCTGCATCACTCTCGTAAGCCTCTGCATCCCTCTCTTGAGCCTCTGCAACACTGTCTTGAGCCTCTGCATCCCTCTCTTGAGCCTCTGCATCACTCTCTTGAGCCTCTGCATCCCTCTCTTGAGCCTCTGCATCCCTCTCTTAAGCCTCTGCATCACTCTCTTAAGCCTCTGCATCACTCTCTAGAGCCTCTGCATCACTCTCTTGAGCCTCGGCATCACTCTCTTGAGCCTCTGCATCACTCTTTTGAGCCTCTGCATCCCTCTCTTGAGCCTCTGCATCACTCTCTTGAGCCTCTGCATCCCTCTCTTAAGCCTCTGCATCACTCTCTTGAGCCTCTGCATCCCTCTCTTAAGCCTCTGCATCACTCTCTTGAGCCTCTGCATCACTCTCTTGAACCTCTGCATCACTCTCTTGAGCCTCTGCATCATTCTCTTTCACCTCCTGCATCCCTCTTTTGAGACTCTGCATCACTTTCTTAAGCCTCTGCATCCCTCTCTTGAGCCTCTGCATCCCTCTCTTGAACTCCTGCATCTCTCTCATGAGCCTCTGCATCCCTCTCTTTGCATCAGCCTCTGCATCCCTCTCTTAAGCCTCTGCATCACTCTCTTAAGCCTCTGCATCATCACCTCTCTTCTTAAGCCTCTGCATCCTTCTCGTGAGCCTCTGCATCACTCTCTTCATCCTCTGCATCCCTCTCTTGACCCTCTGCATCAGTCTCCTAAGCCTCTGCATCACTCTCGTAAGCCTCTGCATCACTCTCGTAACTCTTTTGAGCCTCTGCATCACTCTCTTGAGCCTCTGCATCACTCTCTTGAGCCTCTGCATCACTCTCTTAAGCCTCTGCATCCCTCTATTGAGCCTCTGCATCACTCTCTTGAGCCTCTGCATCACTCTCTTTAGCCTCTGCATCACTCTCTTGAGCCTCTGCATCACTCTCTTGAGCCTCTGCATCCCTCTCTTGAACCTCTGCATCACTCTCAAGAGCCTCTGCATCCCTCTGTTGTGCCTCTGCTTCCCTCTCTTGAGCCTCTGCATCCCTCTCTTGAGCCTCTGCATCACTCTCTTGAGCCTCTGCATCCCTCTCTTGAGCCCCTGCATCCCTCTCTTGAGCCTCTGCATCACTCTCTTGAGCCTTTGCATCACTCTCCTAAGCCTCTGCATCCCTCTCTTGAGCCTCTGCATCCGACTCTTGAGCCTCTGCATCACTCTCTTAAGCCTCTGAATCACTCTCTTAAGCCTCTGCATCACTTTCTTTCGCCTTTGAATCACTCTCGTGAGCCTCTGCATCACTCTCTTGAGCCCCTGCATCCCTCTCTCAAGCTTCTGCATCACTCTCTTGAGCCTCTGCATCCCTCTCCTAAGCCTCTGCCTCACTCTCTTAAGCCGCGGCATCACTCTCGTGAGCCTCTGCTTCCCTCTCATGACCCTCTGCATCACTCTCTTCAGCCTATTCATCCCTCTCTTGAGCCTCTGCAACACTCTGATCAGCCACTGCATCACTCTCTTGAGCCTCTTAATCCCTCTCCTAAGCCTCTGCCTCACTCTCTTGAGCCTCTGCGTCACTCTCTTGAGCCTCTTCATCAATCTCTTGAGCCTCTGCATCACTCTCTTCAGCCTCTGCATCACTCTCTTGAGCCTCTGCATCACTCTCTTCAGCCTCTTCATCCCTCACTTGAGCCTCTGCATCACTCTCTTGAGCCTCTGCATCCCTCTCATGAGCCTCTGCATCCCTCACTTGAGCCTTTGCATCACTATCTTAAGCCTCTGCATCCCTCTCTTCAGCCTCTCCGTCACTCTCAAGAGCTTTTGCATCCCTCTCTTTTGTCTCTGCTTAACTCACTCTAGCCTCTGCATCCCTCTCTTGAGCCCCTGCATCCCTCTCTTGAGACCCTGCATCCCTCTCTTGAGCCTCTGCATCCCTCTCTTGAGCCTCTGCATCCCTCTCTTAAGCCTCTGCATCACACTCTTAAGCCTCTGCATCACTCTCGTAAGCCTCTGCATACGTCTCTTGAGCCCCTGCATCATTCTCTTGAGCCTATGCATCCCTCTCTTAAGCCTCTACATCATTCTCTTGTGCCTCTGCATCACTCTTTTGAACCTCTGCATCACTCTCTTAAGCCTCTGCATCCCTCTCTTCAGCCTCTGTATCACTCTCTTGAGCTTCTTCATGACTCTCTTGAGCCTCTACGTCCCTCTCTTGAGCCTCTGCATTCACTCTCTTAAGCCTCTGCATCACTCTCTTCAGCCTTTGCATCTCTCTCTTCAGCCTCTGCATCCCTCTCTTAACCCTCTGCAACACTCTCTTCAGCCTCTGCATCTCTCTCTTAAGCCTCTGCATCCCTCTCTTGAGCCTCTGCATCCCTCTCTTAAGCCTCTGAAACACTCTCTACAGCCTCTGCATCACTCTCTTGAGCCATTGCATCACTCTCTTGAGCCTCTGTATCCCTCTCTTAAGCCTCTGCAACACTCTCTTCAGCCTCTGCATCACTCTCTTATGCTTCTGCATCCATTTTTTGATCCTCTGCATCACTTTCTTAAGCCTCTGCATCCCTTTCTTGAGCCTCTGCATCACTCTCGTGAACTTTTGCATCCCTCTCATGAGCCTCTGCATCTCTCTCCTGTGCCTTTGTATCACTCTCTTCAGCCTCTGCATCCTTCTCTTGAGGCCTCTGCATCACTCTCTTAAGCCTCTGCATCACTCTCTTGTGCCTCTGCATCCCTCACTTCAGCCTCTGCATCCCTCTATTGAGCCATTTCATCCCTCTCTTGAGCCTCTGTATCCCTCTCTTGAGCCTCTGCATCCCTCTCTTTAGCCTCTGCATCACTCTCTTAAGCCTCTGCATAACTCTCGTAAGCCTCTGAATCACTCTCTTGAGCCTTTCCATCCCTCTCCTAAGCCTCTGCATCACTCTCTTGAACCTCTGCATCACTCTCAAGAGCCTCTGCATCCCTCTCTTGCGCCTCGTCATCCCTCACTTGAGCCTCTGCATCCCTCTCTCGAGCCTCTGCATCCCTCCCTTAAGCCTCTGAATCACTCTCTTGAGCCACTGCATCCGTTCCTTAAACCTCTGCATCACTCTCTTATGCCTCTGCATCACTCTCGTAAGCCTCTGAATCACTCTCTTGAGCCTTTGCATCACTTTCTTGAGGCCCTGCATCCCTCTCTTGAGCCTCTGCATCACTCTCTTGAGCCTCTGTATCACCCTTTTAAGCCTCTGCATCACTCTTTTAAACCTCAGCATCACTTCTCTTAAGCCTCTGCATCACTCTCTTAAGCCTCTTCATTACTCTCGTAAGCATCTGAATCACTCTCTTGAGCCTCTGCATCCCTCTCTTGAGCCTCTGCATCCCTCTCTTGAGCCTCTGCATCCCTCTCTTAAGCCTCTGCATTTCTCTCTGTAGCCTCTGCATCACTCTCGTAAGCCTCTGAATCACTCTGTTGAGCTTCTGCATTCCTCTCTTGAGCCTCTGCATCACTCTCTTCAGCCTCTGCATGCCTCTCTTGAGCCTCTGCATCACTCTCTTGAGCCTCTGCATCACTCTCTTGAGCCTCTATATCCCTCTCTTGAGCCTCTGCATCCCTCTCTTAAGCCTCTGCATTTTTCTCTGTAAGCCTCTGCATCACTATTTTGAGCCTCTGCATCACTCTCCTTGAGCCTCTGCATCCCTCTCGTAGAGCCTCTGCAACACTCTCTTCAGCCTCTGCATCACTCTCTTAAGCCTCTGCATCCCTCTCTTGATCATCTGCATCACTCTCGTAAGCCTCTGCATCGCTCTCTTGAGCCTCTGCACAATTCTCTTGAGCCTCGGCATCACTCTCTTGAGCCTCTGCATCACTCTCTGGAGCCTCAGCATCCCTCTCTTGAGCCTCTGCATCCCTCTCTTAAGCCTCTGCATAACTCTCTTGAGCCTTTGCATCCCTCTCTTAAGCCTCTGCATCACTCTCTTGAGCCTCTGCATCCCTTTCTTGAACTCCGGCATCACTCTCTTGAGCATTTGCATCCCTCTCTTAAGCCTTTGCATCCCCTCTCTTGAGCCTCTGCATGACTCTCAAGAGCCTCTGCATCCCTCTCTTGTGCCTCTTCATCACTCACTTGAGCCTCTGCATCCCTCTCTTGAGCCTCTGCTTCCCTCCCTTGAGCCTCTGCATCCCTCTCTTGAGCCTCTGCATCACTCCCTTAAACCTCTGAATCACTCTCCTGAGCCTGTCCATCTCTCTCTTGAGCCCCTGCATCCCTCTATTGAGCCTCAGCATCATTCTCTTGACCCTCTGCATCACCCTCTTAAGGCTCTGCATCCCTCTTTTGAGCCTCTGCATCACTTTCTTAAGCTTCTGCATCCCTTTCATTAGCCTTTGCATCTCTCTCATGAACTCCTGCATCCCTCTTATGAGCCTCTGCATTCCTCTCTTGAGCCTCAGCATCACTCTCTTCAGCCTCTGCATCCCTCTCTTGAGCCTCTGCATCACTCTCTTAAGCCTCTGCATCCCTCTCTTGTGCCTCTGCATCCCTCACTTGAGCATCTGCATCCCTCTCTTGAGCCATTGCATCCCTCTCTCGAGCCTCTGCATCCCTCTCTTGAGCCTCTGCATCCCTCTCTTGAGCCTCTGCATCCCACTCTAAAGCCTCTGCAACACTCTCTTCAGCCTCTGCATCACTCTCTTAAGCCACTGCATCCCTCTCTTGAACTCCTGCATCTCTCTCATGAGCCTCTGCATCCTTCTCTTAAGCCTCTGCATCACTTTCTTAAACCTCTGCATCACTCTCGTAAGCCTCTGAATCACCCTCTTGAGCCTCTGCATCCTTTTCGTGTGCCTCTGCATCACTCACTTCATCCTCTGCATCCCTCTCTTGACCCTCTGCATCAGTCTCCTAAGCCTATGCATCACTCTCTTAAGCCTCTGCATCACTCTCGTAAGCCTCTGAATCACTCTCTTGAGCCTCTGCATCCCTCTCTTGAGCCTCTGCATCACTCTCAAGAGCCTCGGCATCCCTCTCTTGTGCCTCTTCATCCCTCACTTGAGCCTCTGCATCCCTCCTTGAGCCTCTGCATCACTCTCTTGAGCCTCTGCATCCCTCTCTTGAACTCCTGCATCCCTCTCATGAGCCTCTGCATCACTCACTTGATCCATTGCATCACTCTCCTAAGCCTCTGCATCCCTCTCTTGAGCCTCTGCGTCACTCTAAAGAGCCTCTGCATCCCTCTCTTGTGCTTCTGCTTCCCTCACTTGAGCCTCTGCATCCCTCTCTTGAGCCCCTGCATCTCTCTCTTGAGCCTCTGCATCCCTCTATTGAGCCCTGCATCCACTCTCTTAAGCCTCTGCATCACTCTCTTAAGCCTATGCATCACTCTCGTAAGCCTCTGAATCACTCTCTTGAGGCTTTGCAACCCTCTTTGAGCCTCTGCCTCACTCTCTGAGCCTCTGCATCCCTCTCTTGAGCCTCTTCATCACTGTCTTGCGCCTCTGCATCACTCTCTTGAGCCTCTACATCCCTCTCTTGAGCCTCTGCATCCCTCTCTTAAGCCTCTGCATCACTCTCTTGAACCTCTGATTCACTATCTTGAGCCTCTGCATCACTCTCTTCAGCCTCTGCATCCCTCTATAAAGCCTCTGCAACACTCATTTCAGCCTCTGCATCACTCTCGTAAGCCTCTGAATCACCCTCTTGAGCCTCTGCATCCTTTTCGTGTGCCTCTGCATCACTCACTTCATCCTCTGCATCCCTCTCTTGACCCTCTGCATCAGTCTCCTAAGCCTATGCATCACTCTCTTAAGCCTCTGCATCACTCTCGTAAGCCTCTGAATCACTCTCTTGAGCCTCTGCATCCCTCTCTTGAGCCTCTGCATCACTCTCAAGAGCCTCTGCATCCCTCTCTTGTGCCTCTTCATCCCTCACTTGAGCCTCTGCATCCCTCCCTTGAGCCTCTGCATCACTCTCTTGAGCCTCTGCATCCCTCTCTTGAACTCCTGCATCCCTCTCATGAGCCTCTGCATCACTCACTTGATCCATTGCATCACTCTCCTAAGCCTCTGCATCCCTCTCTTGAGCCTCTGCGTCACTCTCAAGAGCCTCTGCATCCCTCTCTTGTGCTTCTGCTTCCCTCACTTGAGCCTCTGCATCCCTCTCTTGAGCCCCTGCATCTCTCTCTTGAGCCTCTGCATCCCTCTATTGAGCCCCTGCATCCCTCTCTTAAGCCTCTGCATCACTCTCTTAAGCCTATGCATCACTCTCGTAAGCCTCTGAATCACTCTCTTGAGGCTTTGCAACCCTCTTTTGAGCCTCTGCCTCACTCTCTTGAGCCTCTGCATCCCTCTCTTGAGCCTCTTCATCACTGTCTTGCGCCTCTGCATCACTCTCTTGAGCCTCTACATCCCTCTCTTGAGCCTCTGCATCCCTCTCTTAAGCCTCTGCATCACTCTCTTGAACCTCTGATTCACTATCTTGAGCCTCTGCATCACTCTCTTCAGCCTCTGCATCCCTCTATAAAGCCTCTGCAACACTCATTTCAGCCTCTGCATCACTCTCCAGAGCCTATGCATCCCTCTCCTAAACCTCTGCATCACTCTCTTGAGCTTCTGCATAATTCTCTTGAGCCTCTGCATCACTCTCTTGTGCCACTTCATCCCTCTCTTGAGCCTCTGCAACACTCTCTTCAGCCTCTGCATCACTCTCTTAAGCCTCTGAATCCCTCTCTTGAGGCCTCTGCATCTCTCTCTCGAGCCTCTGCATCACTCTCTTTAGCCTCTGCATCACTCTTTGATCTTCTGCATCACTCTCTATAGCTTCTGCATCACTCTCGTGATCCTCTGCATCACTCTCTTGAGCCTCTGCATCACTCTTTTGAGCCTCTGCACCACTCTCTAGAGCCTCTGCTTCCCTCTCTTGATCCTCTGTATCACTCTCTTGAGCCCCTGCATCCCTCTCTTGAGCTTCGTCGTCACTCTCATGAGCCTCTGCATCACTGTCTTGAGCTTCTACATACCTCTCTTGAGCCTCTGCATCCCTCTCTTAAGCCTCTGCATCCCTCTCTTGAGCCTCTGCATCCCTCTCTTAAGCCTCTGCATCACTCTCTTTAGCCTCTGCATCACTCTCTTGATCTTCTGCATCACTCTCTATAGCTTCTGCATCACTCTCGTGATCCTCTGCATCACTCTCTTGAGCCTCTGCATCACTCTTTTGAGCCTCTGCACCACTCTCTAGAGCCTCTGCTTCCCTCTCTTGATCCTCTGTATCACTCTCTTGAGCCCCTGCATCCCTCTCTTGAGCTTCGTCGTCACTCTCATGAGCCTCTGCATCACTGTCTTGAGCTTCTACATACCTCTCTTGAGCCTCTGCATCCCTCTCTTAAGCCACTGCATCCCTCTCTTGAGCCTCTGCATCCCTCTCTTAAGCCTCTGCATCACTCTCTTGAGCCTCTGCATCCCACTCTAAAGCCACTGCAACACTCTCTTCAGCCTCTGCATCACTCTCTTAAGCCACTGCATCACTCTCTTGATCCTCTGCATCACTCTCGTAAGCCTCTGCATCACTCTCTTGAGCCTCTGCATCCCTCTCCTAAACCTCTGCATCACTCTCTTGAACCCCCTGCGTCCCTCTTTTGGGCCTCTGCATCCCTCTTTTGAGCCTCTGCATCACTTTCGTAAGCCTCTGCATCCCTCTCTAGAGCCTCTGCATCCCTCTCTTGAACTCCTGCATCTCTCTCATGAGCCTCTGCATCCTTCTCTTAAGCCTCTGCATCACTTTCTTAAACCTCTGCATCACTCTCGTAAGCCTCTGAATCACCCTCTTGAGCCTCTGCATCCTTTTCGTGTGCCTCTGCATCACTCACTTCATCCTCTGCATCCCTCTCTTGACCCTCTGCATCAGTCTCCTAAGCCTATGCATCACTCTCTTAAGCCTCTGCATCACTCTCGTAAGCCTCTGAATCACTCTCTTGAGCCTCTGCATCCCTCTCTTGAGCCTCTGCATCACTCTCAAGAGCCTCTGCATCCCTCTCTTGTGCCTCTTCTTCCCTCACTTGAGCCTCTGCATCCCTCTCTTGAGCCTCTGCATCACTCTCTTGAGCCTCTGCATCCCTCTCTTGAACTCCTGCATCCCTCTCATGAGCCTCTGCATCACTCACTTGATCCATTGCATCACTCTCCTAAGCCTCTGCATCCCTCTCTTGAGCCTCTGCGTCACTCTCAAGAGCCTCTGCATCCCTCTCTTGTGCTTCTGCTTCCCTCACTTGAGCCTCTGCATCCCTCTCTTGAGCCCCTGCATCTCTCTCTTAAGCCTCTGCATCCCTCTATTGAGCCCCTGCATCCCTCTCTTAAGCCTCTGCATCACTCTCTTAAGCCTATGCATCACTCTCGTAAGCCTCTGAATCACTCTCTTGAGGCTTTGCAACCCTCTTTTGAGCCTCTGCATCACTCCCTTGAGCCTCTGCATCCCTCTCTTGAGCCTCTGCATCCCTCTCTTGAGCCTCTGCATCCCTCTATAAAGTCTCTGCAACACTCATTTCAGCCTCTGCATCACTCTCCAGAGCCTATGCATTCCTCTCCTAAACCTCTGCATCACTCTCTTGAGCTTCTGCATAATTCTCTTGAGCCTCTGCATCCCTCTATTGAGCCCCTGCATCCCTCTCTTAAGCCTCTGCATCACTCTTTAAGCCTATGCATCACTCTCGTAAGCCTCTGAATCACTCTCTTGAGGCTTTGCAACCCTCTTTTTTG